>CABHPP010142175.1:0-25660 GCA_902168425.1 Peromyscus attwateri | reverse complement strand
GGCATCCATAAAACTTACATTCATTTATTATTCTTCTACATTTGTGGAAAGAATGTTAATGAAACATTTGCTTTATCAAAGACCTTGGTATAAAGTAAGTTGGACATCTTGAAGTTAAAGAGATCTTAAGCATTATTAAGATATATAGAAGGAAGGTTGGAAGAAAACAGAAGGAATGCATCGTAATTCTTTCTTCATGATTCTCTTTGGAGAAGTGGTCTTTCTGGATAAACAAGGATGGCCTCAAACAAGATCTTCCTTCTTTAGCCCCACAGCTGCTGAGATTCCTGCCATAGGCCACCATCTCTCTTAGTGAGCCGTTCTCCCTGAGTGCCTACATCCCCCAAACATTTACATTGAAGCTGAATATCACATCCACACTGCTCAGATTCCATCCTGGGGTTATTCTAACTTGGGATCAAAAGACAGCCCACAACTAAAAGCAGAAAACTACAATGCTGCTTCTACAACCTCAATTTTGTAGGAATTCCAACTCTACTTAAACCCCTATGCAACTTCCCAGGTGAATCTCATATATACAGCTGCAAGGTTCATACCAACAGTGGCAACATATACTAGGTGATATCTGGATTGCTCAACGTTCTCAAAGAACAGAATAAATAAAATATATGCATGTTTAATCTATAAATATGTTCATGAATACATATGAGTATATCAATAGATGATAGAGATTTATTATAAAACACTGGTTTGTGTAATTGTGGGAGCTAGGAAGTTCTATGGTTTTCATCTTCATGCTTGATACACAGGAAAGTCAACAGCATAGCTCAAACTTGAGCACTGAAGAGCTAATGATGAGATTTCAGACCATAATTGAAGATCTGAGAGTAGATGATAAATGTCCCAGCCAAGCAGTTGGAGTATATCTAACTCTCCTCCAACTTTTTGTTCTCATTTTTAGCCCTTCAATGGATTGACTGATGGTTATTCACATTGGGAAGGTCATCTACTTTGTTGGACCCACCCCCTCAGACACTAATTTCTTCTAGAAACACCTTTAAAGACATTCTCCCAGAGATCATGCTTAATCTGCTATCTGGACATGCTACAGCCCAGTCAAGTGGGCACATATAATTAGTCATGAGTCAAAACCTGTCATCATTCCTACTGATATCTACTAAAGTGCTGATACTAACAGTTTCTAGGAAAATAGGCAACCAGACCAAGTCAAGTCCATGCTTTCCCAGTCAGGCACCATGCTGTCACTGTTCATGTCTAGCTACTCATGTTGTAAGGCCAATAACGTCCAACAGTTGCTTATGCCATTTTTGAGAGTATTATTGGCTAAGGAAGTTGTCCTTTGAAGCCACCACATTTTTACACTATTATAAGTGGCAGAATATGTGCTTAAACTACACAGAAACTTTCATGGAGTCACTTTTTCTCACTCTTTTATTCTCACTTACTGCCTTAGGATTCAAACATACATTGCCTTGGTTACTCTTAAATGACACCTACCTGCTACACTGATAATTACCTCTCCTGTTTATGCCAGTCCACGGACTTGCTACAACCTTTGAGTATATACCCAACCTCTTGTTCTCCCTTCCTTTAGGTCTAGTGCATCCAGGAGTTGCCCATGTAAACACCCTTTATTAAAATACCCATTTA
The DNA here is from genome assembly GCA_902168425.1 of Peromyscus attwateri. Lineage (NCBI taxonomy): Eukaryota > Metazoa > Chordata > Mammalia > Rodentia > Cricetidae > Peromyscus > Peromyscus attwateri. The sequence continues at coordinate 24,028 of CABHPP010142175.1, read as the reverse complement.
ATATCTGGTGGACTCACAAGTCCTCCACACGTGCCCAGGCAATCCTCTATCACAGGGCATTCAAGGTGCAGATGTGAATTTTCCTTCATTGAGAGTATTTGCTCCAAAAGAGAGATCATTTGTAGAAGACAGTAAGAAATGCTCTTTTATTTATTCATGCTGATTTGTAGAGGAACTTAAAAGTACAAAATCTGAGTTGCAAAAGTCATAAGTACTCATCTCAGTTTTGACCTTTGTTCTCCCTGCCCCTTGATGCTCCCCAAAATATCACAATAGCCTTCCTAAGCAAATGGCAATGCCTAAATCATCAAGGTATTGTAAGGCCAGAGGGCCTCTTCCATCCTTGCCAAGGGAAGTGTTAAGGAGAAGTCGCCTTTTATACAACATACCACGGCCTTCTTAAATAAATTATACAACACACCATAACCTTCTTTAAATAAATTAAAGTATGTTCACTATCCCAAAAGGACCCATCAAGACCTTAATGAAAGATATAAAAATAATAATAAAAGAAGCTCCATGTTGGATTTCATGACGGGGTATAACAACACAGAAATCTCAGGTCTCTCTTAAACAACTTTTAGTCATGATATTGTTTCTAATGTGAGGGCCACAGGGGAACAGCAGCAAGAACAGCTGGATGACAAAGCAGTATTAAAGACCCTGGGGGTGGGGGGGGTATTATTCTGTGTTCTCTTTTTTGTTTGTTTTCCATTGTGATGTGTTTGTGAAGTATTTTTTATTGGAACATATTCATGGTACATAGTACTGGGTTCCATAAGGACTGTGGCTTCCAATTTAAATTACTTTATAAAATGAAGTTGGAAATTACCACGGCTGTAGAAATGCCTACCAAGTTTCCTACCAATCCTTCAAGTCAATCACCATTTCATCTACCTTCAACATGAATTAGCTCAGGACCCTGGACCACGAGGACCCGTGGGTATCTTTTGTAGCTCTGGCAGGTAAAAGACACCCACAGGGCAACCTGGGTCGCCATCGTCCAGGCCACCTGAAGGCATCCACAGGACCACTTGATGCTACGTGGCTCGAGACAGCAAAAGACACCCACAGGGCAGTCTGAGTCCTTGTGGTCTGGGCTGCTTGAAGGTATCCACGGCCTTCCCGGGGGTGCCATTATGATGAGCAAGTATATGGTGGTGAAATGGGAGAGAAAGAGATGTGAAATGGTTCGTGTGCTGTGGTAAGGGGCTTGTGTTGGCAGCCTGCTTGCCACCCTAGACCAGCCTGACATTCGGACTTGGGCTGCTGCCCCAGGGCCATGTTTGGGTCTGTGGTCCTACCGTAGCTGGAGTCTGTGTTGACATCCATGGCCCATATTGCCACCAAGGCAACGGGGATGCTAGGGGTCTGGGCCTCCACCTGTAGTCATTTTGGTATCCGAGGGCCATGCTGCCACTGGGCCCATGTTGATCTTGAGTGGCCTGTGCTGCCACCGGGGGACATGATGATATCTGTGGGAGCCCACAGAGGTTTGGGTGAGGGAGCCCAGTAAGGACTGGGTGAGGATCAAAGGCTGTTATGACAGACAGGCATCTCTACATGAAAACAGGAAGGGGAAAGACTGAGTAAATGTTCCTCTCATATACCACCCTGTTCAACCACCATCATCTCTTGTATTCCCAAACTAGTCTCTTAACTAGTCGTCCTATGTTCACTACAGTTATGTTCCCACAGTAGCCAAACAACTATTATTATTACTGTAAAATACACATCATCATATTATGAATGGAATTGTTTGCTTCTAAAATGTATACGTTGAAGAGCTACCCCACCCCACCCCAGTGTGGCTACATTTGGACTATGGAAGTAAAAGGTTCAATAAAATCACAGACTTGGGCCTCTGATTCAGTAGAATTGATACCCTTTAAGAAGAAACACGGAGGAATTTGATTTTTCTGTTTTCCTCTCCTCTCCTCCTCTCCCCTCCCCTCTTCTTCCTCTTCTTGTCTCTTCTTTCTTGTCTCCCTCCATCCCTCTCGTCTGTCCCTGTTGCACACACTGAGAAAAGACCAAGTGAGCACACACCAGGAAGGCTGCTGTGCACAACCAAGTCGAGAGCCGTCACCAGAGATCAACCCTGTGGTCCCCACCTCCATTTTAGACTTCCCAGTCTCTGGAGTTGGGAGATAATGTATTTCTGTTGTTTAAGCCTCCTGCTTTGTTGTGAAAGCCTGAGCTAACTAAAACAAATATCATAAAATTTACCACTAACACCGTTTTACAAAAGTGTTCAACTCAGTGCCGTTACATTCAGCCACAGTTTTTACAGTCATCACCACCATCTAGTTCCAGAACCTTTTTTTATCACCCTATAAGAAAAACCCTACATTCATGGTGCAGTCATTCTCCATTTTCTATACCACACTCCATCCCTTGGTAACTACTGATGCTTTCCATTCCGATGGGTTTGACTCTTCTAGGTATCCGTAGAAAGCCTGAGGCCTTTTATGTCTGTTTGGGTTTGGCTTGCTTGCTTACCTGCCTGCCTCCCTGTCTGCTTGCTTGTTTTTTGAGAAAGGGGTGGGCTTAGTCTACCACACTGCTGGTAGACAGGCCTGGGCAGGCTAGGACTCTCTACTCTTGGCTAGATAGCCCATTCTGGCCTTATACTTACAATCTCCTACCTCAGCGCCTCTGAGTGCTAGGATTACAGGAGTATGCCACCATGTCTGTCCGTCTGTCTTCTTTCAGCAAGCATGGTGTTTTCATGTGCTGACTCTGTGAGGTGACTTTTGTTCTGTGAGGAACTGCCTGACCGCTCCACAGCAACTAAATTCCCACGGTCATTATTCTAGTTTTTCGGTTTCTCCACATCTTGACACTTGTCATTCTACAATAATCTTTTGGAAGTGCAAAGTCAGTCAGACATATCCCTCCCCCTTTTAGATTAAAAAGAAAGCCCTTTGCCATGCCTACAAGGCCTAACATTCTTTGGCTACCTTCTCATCCCTATCCACTAGCACTCCCTACCCTCGGTGTCTGAGAAGCAGTGCACAGGTCATCTACTAGTGCTTGTAAAATGTTCAAGGCACTCTAATTACACAGAGATCTCATACCTGCTGTTCCCTTGGACCTCAGGCTTATCTCCTGCTAGCAAAGATCTCTGTTAAAACAGACATGCTTGGGAGAATCTTCCAGGGAATACTGTAGAAAGAAGGGGCCTGGAGAATCACACATGTACCCTTTAACACCCATAATCTCATCATTCAAATTCATTGCCTTCATAGCCTTCAGATCTAAACCTCATCGTACATTCACGTACTGTCTTTGTCTACTAGAACGTGAGCTTCATGAATGTGGAACTTATGTCATGTTCATGTTCACTGCTACGTCTCCAGTCACTAAAGAGTGTCTGGAGTAGAATAAACACTCCACAACATTCATCATAATGATCAATGACTTAATAAGTGAATGAACAAAAGAATTCCAGACCAAAGGAGATTGTGGGTCAAGAATGTAAATACTAAGTTCCATTAAGCACCAGACGTGTTTTGTTTTGAGTCAGGGTCTCATTGTAGAACTCATGATAGCAGCCAATCTGACTTCAAGCTCATAGTGATCCCCGCTCAGTCTTCTGAGTACTGGAATTCTAGGCACGAGACACCATACGTGCTAAGCACAGGGTATTGTAGATGGTGGGACTTTATTCAGGGAGTGGTGAGAGCAAGAAATGGGTGACAGGCTTGAGACAGAGCTTCAAGTTCTTGTGAGCTTAGCTAAGGGCTTTTCTGTTCGTCTTGAAAGCTACCGTCATGCCACCAGCCCCTGGAGAATTCTAAACAAATACGTAGTTACACACCTTACGAAATATTACAGTGGCGGCTATGTTCAGACTAAAGCCAAAATCAGAGAGAGATGTGAAAAAACGGTGAACACCTGAGAAGAAAGAGAAGGGCTTGGATGCAGAGCTGATTGTACATGATCGCTGGTGCTTGCTGACCAACGTATTCCAGGTGTGCTTGGTGACCTAGCACATGTTCCAGGTGTGCTTGGAGACCTAGCACATGTTCCAGGTGTACTTGGTGACCTAGCACATGTTCCAGGTGTGCTTGGAGACCTAGCACATGTTCCAGGTGTGCTTGGAGACCTGTCACATGTTCCAGGTGTACTTGGTGACCTATCACATGTTCAAAGTGAGGAAGGTATGGAGTGAAAAACTGCACTAAGGTCTGAGCCCTGTCAAATGATAGTGTTGCTGTTCACCGGAAGAGGGGGGAGAAGAGGGGAAGGAATGAGATTTGGATTCTAGAAAAGCTTGCTTCGAGTTTTCATGATATTAAAAGTCAAGTAGATACTTCGATCGATGAACCTCAAATCCAGGCAAAGGGAGAAAAAATGGGGAAGAAAGAAGAGAAGGGAAAGGGATAGGAGAAGAGGAAGAGAGGAAGGTAGAGGGGAAAAGAAAAGAGTGGGGGGAACAGAGGGGAGGGGAGGGGAGGGGAGGGAGGGAGGAAGGGAGGGAGGGAGAAGACAGGACAGGAGAACTCGACTGGAGAACCAGGCTTTATTTTCAAGGGGGAAAGTCCATGGATTTTGAAGAAACTGGGTGAGAGTTCAAGCCATGATATGAACGTGGGAACGGAGGAGGTAAATGCACAAGTACCAAAGAAGCAGCTGGGGATAAATGTCAGAAAGGAACAATCTAGAGCATCCTGGTGGACTCGGACTCCAGAGGTGGGTGTGTTTAACAGGACACCTAAGCCCGGAAGCCTTCACTGACTTTGACTTCAATTGGTATCATGAATGTCTAATATGCTTCTAAACCTCAGGGATGAGCACACAGAGAGAAGACAGTCCCTCCAACTATGACCAGGATATACACCTAAAAAGTTCATTTCCTGCCTCCCCCCCCCCCATACCATCAGAAAACCAGAGAAATCCGAGCAGAAGCTCCACCTTCCTTCCTAACCTGTCTGTGTTTCACGAGACGTTGAGGCACATTTATTCTAGGCTAAGAGTAAATTTCCCATGGAATTTATATGTGTACTGCCTAAAGTAGTTCGAGTTATTATACCCATTTTTCATCTTCACTTAAGGGACTTTTTCAAAAATAGAACCAAACACCACTTAGTGTGGAAGCAAGGTCTCTCTCGACTTCACTGACATATCTGGTACAGAACACACATGCTTGATTTGTTCTGAGGCCAGCGTGGCTCTGGGGGGTACACAGGTGGAAATGCTCAGGGAGCAAGCGGGCCAAGGGCTGTGAGAGATGAAATGCGAGCATGCATGCTTCCCTAACCAAGGCCAGGCATGCAGCCATCCACAGCCAGAGCTCCCTGTAGAATTCCCCGGGGTTTTCTGTCCACTCTGCTCTCATTTGAACTGTTTTTATAGCCATGATAAACGGACTCCAAATAGAAATGCTTCAGAACACATGGTCTCTGGTGCTGGGGTAGGTTCAGATGTGTTTCTGTTGTAAATATGCACCCTGGTTCTTCTGATTGTTCTCTGGGGTCATTAAAAGCCCATGAAGGAACATGGAGAGCTAACGGCTGATTAACCTCAGTGACTGAAACACCATGCAATGGAAGATCAGGTATGTTCAAATTATCTGAAACCCATTCTGGCAGGAATTTCCAGGCTCCTACCCACAGACTTCACAGGCTTCACTGGGTGATACATCAATATCCACAGGGATTTGTGGCCCTACCTTCCGCCCTGGGGAGAATAAGACTTCAATGGGATCAATCTAACAGTCTTTCATGAATTCAAACCATTGCACCAAATGCTAATGAAGGTTAGCGGAATCTAGGATCAATGGTCCAGAGCCTATGTACTCTCAAGACACAGTGTGAGGAGATCTAAGAAAATGGACATGGCAGACAGCCGCAGAGCCATGCTGGAATCCAGCTGGACAGGAATCCCTGACCGTCTCATAGTCCCTGTGCCCCAGGAGCATAATACTGGTTTTGCAGAACTGTTTTAAGAATTAGAAACAAAGGCCATGTTCACTGCTTAGCACTTTGTCTAACAGTTCACGGTAGCTCTCCTAATCTAGTCCACTATCACAGAACCAGAACAGATACTCGGCAATACTACTATTACTACTACTAATAATAATAAGCATTTCTCAAACTGCTGATGGTAGGAAATGAAATACTCTCTTTCAACTTGAAATCCAGCCTGAGGATAATCCAGTAAAGATAAAAACAGAAACGCCCCTGGTAATCTCCTTTAGTGGGAAAATAGGCTTTAAAAATTAATTTCTATTTTTTCTCCCTTTCTCTCTGTCCCTCAGTCTCTTTCTCGCTATATTTTTGTTATCATTCTCTCTCTCTCTCTCTCTCTCTCTCTCTCTCTCTCTCTCTCTCTCTCTCTCACACACACACACACACACACACACACACACACACACACACACAACCTTTCTTCACAACTGCGCAGTCAGCAAGTGAGCTGGCGTTAACGCGGCAGCAACAGGATCTGGTGGGCAGAGGAGCGCCCTGCTCACAGCACAAAGCTCTAATTCCTGTTCCTCAGCATTCTAATCCCCTTGACTGTCATTCGCTAATTCAGAACAAACAGTGGGAAAACTCAGCGACCGACCAACCGTTCAGAGCCGACTACCAAATGAACTTGAGCTGAACCATCCCATCGTCTCAAGGAGCAAGAGGACATGGGAAAGAAATAATACAGGCTCCTGCCAAGACAGAGGGTAGACAAAGCATGGATTTCAGTGTGGCTAATTCCCTAGGAGAGATTTCACAAGGGCCCAAATCTTCCAAAGCATGAAAATCACATGGGCTTTTACCAAAGAGGAAGTCAGATACAATGCAGGGAAGGGCTTGGGAGCCTTGGCTGGCTGCCCAGGCCCCTGAATGTGTTGGTTTGTCCAGCCAGCCCAGCGAGTACATGCAAATGCAGCCCCAGCGCTAAGTGGAGCTGAGGGAGGTGAGGCCATAAACAATACCGGGAGTGGCGATTCTCAAGGAAGGAGTTCCTTAGCGGTCCATTGTTGAAGACGGAGGTGAAAAGGAAGTATTGGCTGCCCGCTCCAGCAGATCTCAGATCCAAAAACTGTTTCCACCTAATCACCAATAAACAGCCCAGTGCCCAGCTCTGGGCTGTTGGCATGGTAGATTTTTAAAGAACACAGCCCTTCCCTGAAAGGCAGCCCAATGTGTGATAGGCAATGTAAAAATCACCACCAGGAAAAGGCATCCTAATGGAAATATGTGCCTCTCAAAATTCAGATCCATGTTCTGTTCACTATTTAGTCTCCAGTGCCAACCACCCATTGCCAGTTGTTTGGCTAAATGGAAGGCAAGTTAAATTCAAAATACTGTTATATTGACCATATATAAGAGCTGAGGTCTGAGCATATAGATCAGTGGTATAACACTTCCCTGGCATGTGTGAAGGCCTGGGTTTGATTCCCTAGAATCCCACGAAAAATAATAAAATAAAAGCTAAATAAGGAGAAAGGTTAATGTAGAAACAGATGGTCAGCTGAGTTTTCCCAGAGAAAAATAAAAATACAATAGGAAGTTATAGACAAAAGAAAATATTCCAGCAAGAAGGAAGAGTATAAGACTGTGTATATAAGTACACAAGAAATTAGAATCCCATGTGTTGATTTGAGTTACTGTTTCTTAATGTGTGGTCTACAGACCACCCACAATGGATTTTGACTTTACAATTTAATTCGAATCTCTTGAATGGAGAACCCAGAAATTTACATTTCTAGTAAGCGTCTAATCTGTTTTAAGGCGTATAAAAAATTGATCTGGCTAAGGGGATAAGGCAAATGTAAGCAAATGTATACTCTTCCCTAAACAGCAGTTACACACACACAAACAAAAAATGAGTAAATACAATAGTAGGTAGTGGGAGAAGGAAAGGAGGGAGCTAATTAAAGTTCTGTATAGAGGACGTTAGTGAAGGGGTTTGAGTCCACTCCACCTGCTAGTCCACGAAGTGACTGCTGCGCTGTGCTGAGACCGAACAGGACATCTGTGGCCTGTGTCAGACAACCGAAGTCCCTCTAAGCCATTCATTAGCAGGGGCTATGAAACACTAGTGTAGGTTCCTAACCAAGATACAACCTCTCACCTACTCGTTGAGGGGAGGGGGATTCCTTTTGACCAGCATCCCAATCACTGACTTTCCCAGCCCCCCACCTTTCCTGACCTTAACAATTCTTGAAAGCATTTCTTACATTCACCTCTCCATCGACTAGCCTTCACACCATGGCAGACTTGCTCTGTCCTCACTGTTCTGTTGACATGGCTCTGAACCCTCCAGTAACTTTGTAATTGTCAAGTCTGCCAGACATTCTGTGGTGCTTGGCTTCTCTCCTTGAGTGTCCCCCATGTTAGTACGTTAAACCTCATCATCCACATTCCTCTCATTTTCCCAAACTTTCTATTGTTTCTATTGTTTCTATTATTCCTCATTTTTAAAATCAATGAACATCTGTTCTTGCCTTTGCATACCTAATTCCTGTGAGCAAATTCATCCAGCATCTGCTACTATTGTCTGGGTACAAAAATTACCCTAATATTGAGAAGCTTAAAAATACCCATTTTATTATGCTCCCACAACACTGTGGGGCAAGAATCTGGAAAGGGTACAACAAGGATGAGTCCTCTTTATCCAAAACATCTGAGCCTAAGCTCAGAGGACTCAAGGCTGGAGTGACTTACAGGCTAGACATGTATGGTAGATGAAATGTGTGCAACCCCAGATATTGGTATCTGGAAGCCCTAATCTCAATGGAGCGGTACTATAACACTATGATGTGGAAACTTTGAAGGGAAATTGAGTTTGGATGAGGTTTGTGGGTGAGGACATCACACTGAGATTGGTGTCCTTGGGAAAAGGGGAAGAGAGTAGAGCAAAAGGTACACAGTACAGCCGAAGGAGACCATCAGCAAGCCAGGAGGAGACCCTCAGCAGACACAAGATCTCCTAGCACCTTGATCTTGAACTCCCAGGCTCCAGAAATAGAACTGAGTATTTTGTTTTGCTCCCCTGTCGATGGTATTTTTGCCATAGCAGCCCAAATGGATGAAGACAGACTGGGGAGAGGACTCTTTACTGGTGTTCAGTACCTAGTCTGGAGTGACCAGGATGTGTTCCAACATGTGATCTCTCCATGCAGCCTAGGCTTCCCTGCAGTGCATTAGCTTGGGACTGGAGGCCGGGATGTTATAATTAACAGGGCAGCAGCTGCATGGTATTTTCTGGCTTAGCCTCTGAAGTCACACAGTATCATTTTCACCTGTAACACATGAGTCACACATCTATGTGAGTTCAAAGTGAGGGGACACACATGCCATGGCTTAAAATGAAGACTAATATGCAAGAGCTTTGTAAGAGTCATCAGACATCCATAGTCATAGATTATACATAACTTCAAAATAGTCATCTCAAGCCTGGCTCTATATTTATATTTCCAACTGATTGTTGTTGTTGTTGTTATTATTATTATTATTATTATTTTATTTAAAAACAGGATATAATTATAGGCACTTGTTAGGAGGAAGACACAGTTCTAAGTATTGATATATATTAAGTCATACAAACCCCACAATAACACTAGGATGTCAAAACTATTATCATTACTACTTGAAAATATTTTTAAATTATTTCCAATGGCATATAATAATTGTACATATTTATAGGAGACTGTAATGTATACTTGTATTCAACATATATTGATCAAATAACAGTAACTAACATATACTCATCATCTCAAACAGTCATTGTTTGCTTTGAAAGCACCAAAATCCTTTCATACAGCTATTTTGAAACATTATTAAATGTAGTCACCCCACTGTATCATAGAATACTAGAACTTCTTCCCTTATATATTTCTTTGGGTTTTCTTTTTGTACCCAATCACCATTTCCATTCCCCATTCCCAACTTCTGGAAGCTACTATTCTATTCTCTACTTCTATGAGGTCAGCCTATATAGTTTCCACATGTGAATGAGGACATATGGTAATTGCCTTTCTATGCTTATCATCACTGTTTTAAAAAGATGCTAAACATTGCTCATTAAGAACACCCAGAAAATACAATGGAGCTATTCTATGACCCAAGCAATCTGTTTCCAAATCTTAGTCTTTTAACCAGGAAACTACCTGGCACAGATCTTCCATGGGCATTTCAAAACCAGAACAATCAAAATAGAGTTTTAATCTACCATTTCCCAAATAAAATAAAAATATCTTACTGTATTTCTTACATAGTCTCTCCTGACTAAAAATTCTACCATTCATGTAAAGTCCAAACAACATATTGAGAACCAACCAAATCTCCTAGACTCTCCAAATTCCCATGTGAAATTTGTCCCCAAACTATGTCAATAAACCTCTTAAGGATTCCCACAGTCCCCCACTGTTTCCCATCCTGGGAACCCCATGAACATTGTCCCCTGTTCTACTGTATTCAGTTTCATCTGGACTCCTGCTTTGTGGTGGTTTGAACGAAAATGACCCCCAAAGGGAGTGACACTATTAGGAGGTGTGGCCTTGTTGGAGGAAGTGTGTCACTATGGAGGTGGGCTTTGAGGTCTCATATATGCTCAAGCCATGCCCAATGAGACAGACCACTTCCTATTGCCTGCAAGTGAAGATTGCAGGACTCTCAGCTCCTTCTCCAGCACCATATCTACCTGCACACCACCATGTCCGACCGTGATGATAATGGACTAAACCTCTAAACTGTAAGCCACCCCAATCAAATGTTTTTCCTTTATAAGGGTTGCCATGGTCATGGTGTCTCTTCACAGCAATAGAAACCCTAACTAAGACATGTTTTCTATCTCCTTCTATGATGATATTTCTAAGTAAAAATTGGATCATTATACCTGTTGCTTAAAACTTTCAAAGACTTCTAATGGAATAAACTAAAAATGTTAGTGCACCACACAAAATCCCCTCTGGTGTGGCCTCTGGACACCCTGACCACCTGTGCTCTGTCTCTCACCTTTGTCAGCCTCTAGCTATGAGAAATCCCTTTCACCTCCTAACTTACCATGCTTCTTACCTCCCCCTATACACACTTTGTTTTCCCTCCTAATCTTGCCCCAGTTCATCCACTTGAAAAACTTTCTTTTAAAATAGATAGCTAAGCAGACATGACCGGGATTGGAGGACGCTGCTGACTTACCTCTTTTGAGATTGTGTACGATATGATTGGGTTAGGGAGTCAGATGTCAGGTAACCAGGGAAACCATGCTCCATCCTGGTAGCTTTGTCTCTTGATGGTTAAAATGCCAATGTGGCCCGATAGCCACTGTTAGGTTCTTCCCACCATATCAGAAATTCAGATACCAGGGCACCTTCATGATGACTGTGTCCATACCCATCAAAGAACATCTTGACAAGCAGAGAAAGAAAGAAAAACTCACAGGACCGTCTTTGCCCCCAGAGCATATCTTAGAGTGGGATGAAGGTTGTACCCAAAGGGAAGAAGTTAATGCTGACATCAGAAGAGGGAAGGAACCATAGAAAACTTCTTTAAAATCTACACTGCCGAGCTCAATGGGCCACTATCACCCCTCAGGTCAGCCCCACTCATCTTTCCCTGGAATATTTTGCTTTGCTTTGCTAAGTAAACTTCTGCTTAAACTGCCTATGTCCCTTGGCTTGATTGTTTCCTTGAAAAAGACAAGAACTGAGGAGAATTCTGGCGTGGTAGTATAGGCTGTGATCTGAGTCTGCGATCAGGAGTCTGAGGTGCAGAGTTGTTGTGAGTTTAAGGCCAGGCTAGACTATACAGTGAGGGCTGTGTCATCCATATATACAACAAGACTATGTTTCAAAAAGCTAAAAGAAACAAAAGAATAAGACCTTGCCTAGCAGCATTGCCCACTTACAGCCAGCCTTACAGAGCTTTTCTTGACATCCTTCCCAAGGACAGTTGATTACGTCACTCTTGTTCCATCACATGGGTGCAACAGTGGTACAAAAGATGTGGGAGAAACCAATGAACATCTGACTGGATTTAAGGCCCGCTCCATGAGATGGAACTCATGCCGGACACTACTTGGGTGGTTGAGAATCTGAGACCAGATAGGCCATGGACCTATGGAAAATCATATACTGCCATTTTGCTAAAAGAGCATAGCAATTTAATGATTCCTAATGACATTCTCCTAGTCTCATAGATCAGTGTCCTGCTTAGCCACCGTCCTGCAGTATATGGGAACTATGTGCGCTAAACAATGTGCAGAAAGTGAGAGACCTTGGAACACTCAGTCCTAAATGGGATGTCTCCATCAAATCCCTCCCCTCAGGGCTCAGGGATCTATGTAGAAGAGGAAGAGGAAAGACTGTAAGAGCTAGAAGGGCTGGAAGACAGCAAGGAAGCAGTGCTTTCCAGACACAACAGGGCTGAGTACATATGAACTCACAGAGATTGTAGCATCATACACAGGTCTAAGGCAGACAGGGCCCCAGCACTGAGAGGGGAAGTGTACACAAGCTCTCATCCCTAACCCAGAAGCTATGTCCTATTGTAAAAAGGACATATTAGTTTTCTCCAACGGAGTCTCAGTGGATGATGTACAACCACACTTAAGGGCCAGCCCCATGCCCAGCAGTAGATGGCCAACACAAAATGAACTCAGTGGTGTTTTTAGAGGTGTTTTATTTCAAAGCATATTTCATAATGCTTTGTCCAGACATTTTTTTTAACCTTACAGGCCTTTTCCTGTGTACTATGGTTTCCAATTTTTATTTTTTTATGGGATTTATGTGTGTGTGAATTTGTGTGTGTGTGTGTGTGTGAATTTGTGTGTGTGTGTGTGTGTGTCTGTCTGTCTGTCTGTCTGTCTGCATTTCTTATGCTTTTCTCTGGTTCTTTTTTCGCTTGTCATATTCCACTTTGTTTAATTGCTTCTGTGTTTTCTAATGGAGAGAGAAAGGGTGGGTTTGCGTTTGGGTGGGTTGGGGAGGCAGGGAGGATCTCAGAGGAGGTGGGAGAGGAGAAACTGCAATCAGAATACATTGCGTGGCACAAACTATCTTCAATGCAAATTAAAATTATAATAAAAACTCACAAATATGCTGTTCTGAGGTTTCATTTAAAAAGGAGAAAAAAAGAAAATGGAAATGTCATGCACAGCTGCTGTCACTTCTTACTTGGATGGTCATCTCTGAGCATTCTCCTGTTGACCTCAGTGAGCACTAATGGAGGGAAGCTGCCCATGCCACTTTTTTTTCTTTTCCTACTCTGCAAAGCCTTGGGAACCCACTGGGTAGTATACGAATGTTGTATCAATGCTGTCTGTATCCACATCACAACTGCTTTTTCAAAGTATTTATTTGTGTGCATGTGGTTGTGTGTGTGCACACAAGCACACACAACTGGGTATGTGCACCTGTGTATGTGCACAGAGGCCAGAAGATGGTGTTGTGTGTCCTCCTCATTCATTCTCTGCCTGTTCCTTTGAGGCAGGGTCTCTCCCTGAGCCTTGTGATAACGTCTACTTGATAGGCCCAGAGCCAACAGGCTCGAGCAGGCCATCCTCTTGTCTCTGCTTGCCTTGGAGCTCGGGTTGCAGGCATTAGCCAATGCCCAGCTTAAGTGGATGCTAGGATCTGCGCTCCAGTCCTCGTGACCGCACAGCAAATGCTTCTGTCAAGCGTTCTCTCATCTCAAATCACAGCTTATTCAACTGTGTGTTGTGATTTCATATGGGTTTCATGAAATGAAATGTGCAGGTCACCAAAAAAAAAAAAAAAAAAACCAAGTTCTGAATACTTGATGTCCCAAAATTAATTCAAAATCAAACACATCATGAATCCGAAATGTTTCTGGAAGGGCTGGCCCATGTTGCATCTCCTGGCTGCATTCTAGTCCTGGGTCTGCACACACATGTGCACTTTCCACTGCACATGCCATCATGCCATGCAGCACTAATAAAGGCTTCCCAGAACACCTCTGTTCAGCTTGAGTGTATTGTGTGCTATGAACTGCAATGTTTTCACTCCACAAACACATCCTGCTTTGAGAGAAGTGTAATGGCTTAGTCACAGAAAACAAAAGCTTTTAATGTTTTTCTATCATCATTCTTAGTCCATCACTATGAAACACTGTTCTGTCCTTTCCTTTACAAAAGAGAAAAAAGAAAATGAAAATGAATGAGACACCATGTGCCTAGGTCGTAGGATATTTTATTTTTAAAACTGTGATTTAACAGGGCTGGAGAGATGGCTCAGTGGTTAAAAGCACCAACTGTTCTTCTAGAGGACTCAGGTTCGATTCCCAGCATCCACATGGCATCTCACACCTGTCTGTAACTCCAGTTCCAGGGCTTCTGATACTCTCATACAAACATACATGCAGGAAAATCACCAATGAACATAAAATAAAAGTAAACTATATGTATTTTAAAAAACTGTAGTCTAAGTCACAGATTTAAATGATACAAAAATTATTAAATGAATTTTGGCTTAAAATTAGCACAGAATGTTCAAAACTTGCTGATGTGACCCTAAACATATTTGTGTCATTCAGTCCTACATATTCATGGGACTGATGTTCTAAGCATTCACAATTATAAAAGCAAAATAGTGTTCAACTCTGAAAAACATAAAGATAGTCTATGTCCAGCAGTACCAAATTATTCAGGCAGGGTTTCAATGTTTATATAAGAATAAACAAGTACATCCATCTCATTAGCATGTAAACTTGCTTTTCTCAAGAGTATATGCATACTGAAGAATTGTTTTCAAGTAGATTTCTTTATGATTTATTATCAATAAATGTTTGGTTGTATACCTATTTTACATATACATTATATGTGTATGTATGTTGTATGTATACAGGTATATTTGCACGTATGGTATATGTATGTGTGTGTGTATGTATGTATGTATATTCAGGTTAATACAAAATTTTCTGGACAAAAAATGAGTGATTAGTGACAAAGTTTAAGAAGCTCTGATTTAATGGCACCAAATATTTGGTACAAAGACGAAGAGGTAAAGTGTAACCAACCCGTCCTATAAGCCAGTTCACAAGATAGGTGTGAACAATTAGTGAGGATAATTACACATCAATTAATTTGTCTCTTTTTTTTGCAACAACCATGCATGTGTACACTTGTGCATGCATGAGTGTGTGTGTGTGTGTGTGTACAAAAACCTAACTAGTGATTGACAGAAGAAATACGTTCTACAACCATACACCCATCCAAAGTAGACAAAAATCAACAGAATATATTGTTTATTTTACTGATAATTCAACACAAGTGGGGCACTGGAAAACACCTAAAACTAGAAAAATCCACTACCCCCTGAGACCTGCACAATCCACAATACTGGATAAAGTGATGCCATTCTTGGCTCTGGGACCCACACTTTTCCAGACTGTTCTACTCTATTTACAGATTCCTGAATCTCCTTTCTCCAAGTGCATCCAAACAGAATGCTCCAAGACCTGCCTTGGGATGTTAAGCATCTCATCCTTCTCTTTCCACATCCTTGCCTCTCTTCTTGGGAATCAGAACATTCTGACCCACAGCACCAGATGTGCTTGAGTCCGTAGGACAACTAGAGCAGAATGCTCCAGACTCCCCTGACGACCTCCATTCCTATGCCAGGCGGGCACTGGAGTTGAGCGATCTGGACCATTTATTTCACTTCTACCATTCGTTAAGTGTGTGATCATCTGTGAGCTAGTCCAGTTCAGAGACGTTATTCCCTAGCCTAAGAAATGATACTAACCGTAGCAATTCGCTGGACTGGTGAGGATGAACAAGACACAGGTAAAGTAGTCATTACCACACCTGGACCACAGAGGCATCCACGAACAGTCACCCCCTTTCTGACCCACTGCCCTTTCCTCAGTCTCAGGGTCCTCCGGGTCCCTTCATTCCCATTCCCGTAGACACACTTATTTTACCGCAGCACCTAGACAGAGAGCTTCAATGCCTGCATTCTCACACTTGCCCGTATGTTTCAAACAGTCCCGGCCAACCTGCAGACCCTGCGCTTTCTAAAGCCGCCACCTGCAGCTGGGATAGCTAGGAATGTAGCCCAAACTCAAATAGAAAAACGTACCAACAACACATCATGAGGATGGGGGGGGGGGGGCGGTAAGAAGGCACGAGAGGGGGTAATTCCAAGCATAAACATCACAGATAACAAATCACATCTGTGTCACAAGATCAGACATGCCTGAGTAGGCACTGATACTTTAATTGCAGAAACACTTGATATTTATTTTTTATGCTGTGCGGGGCACTACGCAGAAACATTTCATTTTATTGTCACCGGAGTCTCACAAGACTCCTACAAGTACAATAATCACTCCTGTTTTCCAGATGAAGACATGAAGACTTTTAACTTGACCCAAAGTTAGAAAGTAAGAAGATATTAACGCACTCAAAAATGCTAAATTCCTAAGTGCCTGGATGTGTTTGTGTTTTATTTTAATTGAAAGCACGGAGGCTGTGGTTGGATTGTTTTCAACATCCCAGTAAAGCGCACTGCTGAGCAAGTAGACGAAAAGCAGGACAGGTGTTACTTAAGGGAATGATGGAAGCTGAAACCTGAAGCCTCTTTGGGCGGGGAAGAGGTCTGGGCGACTGCACCCGGCTAGGAGATCCTCCAGCCAGGCGTTGTCTCTCACTTCCAAAGTTGGAGCTCTCCTTGGTGGGAGGGGGCGGGGAGGAGGGAGGCCAGTGACGTCACTGGGCAGCAGGGATAAAACTCCCCGACAGCATTCCCAGCTAGGTCGCAGCCTGGGGAGCTAAGTGGGTTGTCCGGTTCCGGGACACGCAGTGTGCACCCATCGTTGGACTCACTCGCGGGAAGGCATCATGCCCCAGAACGTGGTCCTCCCGGGCCCTGCGCCCTGGGGCTTCAGACTCTCGGGGGGCATAGACTTCAACCAGCCTTTGGTCATCACCAGGGTAGGTGTTTTCCCGTTCTGATTTTTGCTACAGGTCACCTGGCGTCCCGGAGGAGGCACAGGCAAGTGGCCTTGGAGCCAGAGGAGAATAGCCAAGAAGCCCGGGAAGAGAGGCAAGGATAATGCACGGGGTTGATGAGGGGGGCTGAGCTTCTGGCTCCCAGTTGGACTTCAGCAACAAGCTGAAAAGATGCAAAGCAGTTTTGAGATTTAACCAAGTCAGCTCACACACCCTGCATCCCTTTTGCTTGGTCCCCTAGCCACATTTCCAGGGGAGGTCAACTGGCAGTGAGAGTTCCTGGGCTCAGAGGAGGATGCCAGAGCCGGGGGTGCTTTGGGCTCTCCCCACCCCACTTACTTTCATAGTGAACAGATGCAGGGAGAGAGAGAAAGAGGTGCTGAGAATTCACAGATGTTTGGTAGAGCTAAACTTGCATCTGGGCCATTTTCCTGCCTGGAGGAGAACTTGAGCAGGGTGCTGTTCACAGGGCATGGCATGGACTGGTCAAGTTGGAACCACTCATATCAGCCCAGACAGGGAAAATATTACTAATGTGTATTCCTCCGTTTCCAGGCTTTTTGAATAAATATTTTCCAAAGCTGGGAACTTGGCTGAGGAAACATTACCTATAATTCAAACTACAAAGAAAATCTGTGTAATAGTTTACCTGATAAAGAACAACTACTCAGGCTAGTAGCTTTGAAAAGAAGACTTCAGTAGCAAAAGCAAACTGCCTTATTCCATGTTATCTAAAGCAGAAACCAACAAGAAGAGGGGTGTAAAAATGAAGCCCCGGGGTTCCTTTTCTGTCAACAAATTTCTAGAATAATTGTAACACTTTATTTGGTCTAGTTGATAGTTTCTCAATTTTTTGAAAGCAATCATTTTAGTTACCACATGCAAGCCATTTTAAACATAAAGGCATAAACTTCCAAATGTTATAATTTTATTTTCTAAATGTTATACTTTTCTTACTGTTCATACTATATTTTACAAATGTATGCTTTACAATCTGATCATTCACAGATTTTGAATAAGGCAACAACACATGTATGTCAATATCATTTGGGAAGCACTCTGCTTCTTTTAAAATCTCAAAGCATGTATCATAGGGATGCATACAATGGGGCATTTCAAGATTTGTTTTACATTTTTCAAAAACATATAAACACGTCTGACATGTGTTTTTATATGAGACATGAAAACATACCCCCCAGAAATGCCCTTAAGTAAATTAAGCAGCAAATGCTTCCGTGATCTGGGCCAAGCACTTCCTTTTATAGATTTACCAAAGAAAACAATGTCCACTGTTTCTACTAAGAAATATGCTTAGTTTATACAGTTTCACTTGCTCATATTAAATAACAGCTCTTGAATCCTAACAAAGAATTAATCATATTTAAATTAAATCCTAAAGAATGAGTTATGTCATAAAGACCTTGAAGAAACTTACAAAAGAATTACCCTACTAATAGTCAGTAACATATCTGTCTAATGAATCATGTGTTTGAAATTATGGGATTGTTTACACTAAAAGCAATATTATCTTAAAGTAATCTTAAGTCTACATTTGGACTATGAAAGCTATTAGTGAATGCACTTGATGTAATGACAATTTTATTTGAAGAGCCATTCTGTCTTGAATTTCTAACTCATATCTAATCTGTGCCACAACTGTAGACACTTGATTCAATAATAGACCAGACATTATTTATTTAAAGTATGCCTTTTCAATTATTTTGACTTCTAGGGACCAGATAACACTGAATTATCCAACCCCAATTGTCTCTAAAGTCATGTACATCAGGAATTCCTGTTGAATAAATGCAAGCCCACTCACTTGGGCTTTTATGCCTTCATTGAAACTTACTAAGAATATGTCCATTGAAATTACAGAGACATGAGAAATCATTTGGATAGAACCCTAGGAGGAATTAGTCAAAAATAGTTGCTGTTACTATGTAGTCAATGTACTATATACATTCTACTTTGTACATTTTAATATTATTCTAGAAAGTATCAGCTAACATTGTGTATGCTGTTATATTTTTTGCTTAGCACACATTCTTCTAAGACTGTTACTTTGGTTAACTCACTCCCAGCTCAGAGCATCCCTGTAAGAGCGGAAAGAAAAGGATCTCCTTTCACAGATTAGAGGAATGAGGCTTCAAGGCAGTCTTCAGCTCACCAATGATCACAAGTGGAGGACCAGGTCCACCCAGCTCTACTGCCTGCACTCTTAAGTCTACACATGAAAAAAAAAAATGTCCTTCACTGTCCCCGTGACATCCAGTATGCCAGTGGCCCCGTCTCTTCTATTTCAAGATCCACTTTCTGTTCTTTGAGCTGCTGTCTTTGTTCAAGATATCATAACTTCCTGCCATGAAAGCCTGCCTGCCTTCTCCAATTCACCCTGCATATTCTTACCATCCATCTTTGAAAAGTACAAGGGGCCTTTCATCCTACCCTCAAATCTCTTTCAGTGACATCACTAGAGAACAGAAGGCATGTTCTTCAGCTTTTTACTATCTGTTGCGACTTCCTTCCCTCTCCTTTTCCTCCTCTCACTCCATACATGGACAGTGAGAGGAGCTCTGGCTGCTTGTGACCTCCCTAGCATGGCTGAGCTTCTAGTACCTATCACTTTCTCCCAGAATTCTTTTCTCTACCCCCACCTCATGGTCCTCTCTGCCTATGAAAACCTATTCAAAACTTCTACCCACGCTCTCCTCTAGATGTGGTCATTTCATTTATTGCATGATCATAGCTTTCCTCTTATCTTCTCTTAGTATCATGTCTATGCCACAGATACTTAAGCATACCCCACTCCATCACTTGCTCCTTGAGGGCAGGAACATTTTACACTGGAAACTTCAATACATAGAACTGTATTGAAGTTTCCATCACATCATCTATGCTATAAAATACATATAGCCATAATATGAATGACTGACTTGCTTACCCTTTATATAACTTTATTACCACAAATAGGTAGATTGTGCTCTCAAAATATTCACTTTACAATAAAGGTAACTGTTTGTCTGTTTGGTTACATTCTTAAGGACACAAAAGACTGAAATGCCAAAAACCATTCTTACTGTTACAAGAAGGTCCTTCCATACATGAGACGTATTTTCTCAAGCCATTTAAGTCAGTTTTTGTCCTCCTCCAAGCTAGGTTATATGTACCCTTCCTGCCCTGTAATGTATAATTGCAGACTATAGAGGGTCCCCAATTCATGACACCACCACTTTATAATGGTATGAAAGCGCCACACCTTCAGTTCAGATCATACTTAGAGTTTTGGCCTCTGCCTAGGCTAGCAACTGGCGATGTGCTACTCTGTCTTGGTGCTGGATAGTGGCAAAAGGCCACAGCTAGAGTCAACCACGTGACCAGGAGAGCAACAGGGAGCCTCTATAATGTATTGCACTCTCTACATTAGGATGTTCAGTAGGATTGATACATTAAATTTTTGCTAATTTAAGGTGTTTTCAACTGCATAAAGAAATTGCAGTTGATTGAGATGTAACCTCAGCCTACATCGAGGAGCTTCCAGATAGAAGTGCTCCCTAGGAGACAATAGATCTCCAACCAGAGCTTGTAGGAGGGCTACTGGAGGATAGGGTCTGGGCCAGGACTGCCAGGTTCTTGGTCTCTTATCCAAAGAATTGAAAATGGGGTCTCACAAGGACTTGCAAAAGTAGCAAGATAACTTTATGCTGAGTACAGATTAGAGACGGGGACACCCACCCCCATCATTGTTCTGGGCCTGTTTTATGGGATGTGGAAGAAGGAGTTGGTTACCAAGGGGCGTATAGTTTGGGTGGTTCTCTATGTTGATTGATAGGTTAGGCATATACTCATTTTTCCTACTACGCATGTCCCTTTCCATAATGCAGATGGTTTTAATTGTATGATAGCCAATTCTACATAGATATAAGACGGTAGGTAGGACATTCTCCTAAGAGTTTACTAGGAAACACAGTTTTGCCTTAGTGTGCATGTACCCAAAGCCAAATCAAGGTGGATTAGCCCTTCTGTTCATACATATATGTGATGGGAATACACTTGAATAGAAACTGTCCAAATTTGGCTGCTACTGGGGTGAGAAAACTCATACCATTCTTGGAGATGGGGATGCCTGTAGCCTGGCATAGGGTGGGAGGGAGGTTCTAGAGTAGTCTAAGGTCGATAAGCACACCAGAGTGGGAGAGATGCATAGTATATGCAAGCAAAGGAACTAGGCTGCCAAGTACATTATTACTAGTGGGGGTGTACATAACCAAAATTGGGGTCCCAGGCTGTTAACTATCTCCCATGCTCTCCTGCTTCAAGGTAACAAGTTACTCCCTCCATCAGCTGAAACTGCAGCTCACAAGGTTAAGACAAAGAGTTTCTGTCCCATAATTATTCACAGACCCACTAATCAGTGCAATAATTTTTAGTATACTTTGAAGAAACACATGTATAGATCAAAAGGCGGGAAACTAAACAACCAGACCCAAGATTTTCTAGACAACACATGCACTGAATTTTGTGTCAAATAAAATGTAGGTTTGGGACATTCAGTTTAAGAGAGTGTTATGGTTCAAAGCTGAAATACCTCGCACTGCATTTCATTTTGAATACTCAGTCTTTAGCTCATGGTGGAATGTTACAGGAGCTTTTAGGAAGTGGGGCCTGGCTCATGGAGGCAGTCATGAGGGCCAAGCCTTCGAGGTTACAACTCCCCACTCCCCACTCATCCACCCCTCACCTAGGCAGCCCTCTGCCCTTTATAGGTTATTCTGCCGGGTAATCTATCACCCAATGACATGTCTATTTCACATGTCTATGTCAGCTTCTTTGGTTTTTCTTGAAAGAAGACCCTAAAGGTTCTTCTGGAAGTTTCTTGACCAACCAGGAAGTGGATTTACTCTCACAGACAAGTCATAAATTGTTGACATTTAAAAAATTCCAATATGGAATGTAGCACAAACTCAAGTTGTTCACACATATGAAATGGGTGTGTATCTGAGGCCGGTATGTCATTTCCTCCCTTTTTATCCCCTCTTCCCTCTCTTCAGAGGGCTCCAGGGTCAGTGGCTGTGAATGCTGCATGGACCTGAATACCAACCCAGAGTGTGTCAGCATGCCGTTAATGCTTACACTCTCTCTCTTTCTCTCTCTCTCTCTCTCTCTCTCTCTCTCTCTCTCTCTCTCTCTCTCTCTCTCTCTCTGTGTTGCTTCAATCTAAACTTTATTTGAAATTTGAAAATGGGATGGTTGTAGTTGGACATAATCTTTTCCCAGGAAAAAAAACAACAGGGTAGTAGAAAGACTGATGTGAATAAAACCTGTGTAATTTTGTGCTAACAAAGACTTGTGTCTACAGAGAAGCACTCACTGGTTCATATGTTCATAATATTGATTGCAAAATATCCTATTACTTGAAAGGCACCAAGGGAGAACAATTATAATTTAGATGGATCTATAATATAATATAGATGCATGTCTCCCCTGTGAGAGGCTTACATATCAGCGGAAGAAGAGACACATACATAAGCTATCATGACAAACTGGTCCAAAAATTCCCCAAGAAAAGTATGGCTTAAGAGATAGCAGGAGGCACAGTAGTGGGGAGGTTACCCACAGGGAGGTTGCACATAGCAGTAGAAGAGCCTTGCTATCAGGAGAAAGAAACCGCAGTAAGAATTTCAGATTTTTCACTGAACAAATAACCCTACATGAGTATCTTACAATTTCCAAGCATCAATTTTCTCATATTAAAATAACAGTAACTGTTTTACAATATTGTCTTAAGAATTAAGCAAGATGATATCCCTCAATAATAATACTATTGTGACAGTAAAATAATGGTCTTCATCCCAGACTGCACATTCGAATCATGTAAATCACTTTCAAAATACCTATGGTCAGGGTCATGAGGAGATTCTGCTGTAAATGGTGTGAGATGTCACTCTAGAAACTTCCATAGTACCGAGGTCCTGGTATGATTTATGTGCCTGGCAAGGATTCCAAAGTTTATTTGGTAGGGAATGGAGGACAACAGAATAGGTTACCGTGAAGAGCCAAAATCATCTAAGGTATTTGTAAATAACACAGCTCGTGGGTCCTTTCCTAGAGATTCTGAGTTTTGATTCCAAACATCTGGTATTGAATGGAGTCTTTATGGCCAACAAAGACCCCAGATGATTCTTTTAACAGGGAAGTTTAAAATCATGATGCTAAATGATTAAATTCAGGGCTATAGTCAATTACCTCTCTGGTAACTTTAATAGTTAAGACCTTAATGAGCCCAAATACAAAATAATTCATTTTAAAACCCTATGCTTCAGCCAGGCAGTCATAGCACACACCTTTAGTCCCAGCACTTGGGAGGCAGAGGCAGGTGAATCTCTCAAGTTCAAGGCCAGCCTGGTGTACAGGGTGAGTTCCAGGACAGCCAGGGCTACACATAGAAACCCTCTCTTGGGGGAAGAAAAAACAGAAAAAAAACAGAAAACTAAAGCCCTATGCTTCATTTCACCTCTCTGTTCTCCCAGCTGGAGAAAGCTTAGTAACAAAAAGCTGTGAGCACACTATAAAGATACAATATAATAATATGATGACAGAACATTAAAATAGAGCAATAATATAAATTCATCATGGATCTTGAATTTTTTTGTTTTGTTTTGGGTTTTTTTTTTGTTTTTTGTTTTTTTTTGTTTTTTTGGTTTTGGTTTTTCGAGACAGGGTTTCTCTGTGTAGCTTTGCACCTTTCCTGGAACTCACTCTGTAGACCAGGCTGGCCTCAAACTCACAGAGATCCACCTGGCTCTGCCTCCTGAGTGCTGGGATTAAAGGCATGCGCCGCCGCCCCGGCTGGACCTTGGATTCTTATACCTCAGTAAATGGTTCAACTTACAAAGTCAAGTTAACAGTCATTTTAGTCATTAGCCATCCTATTCATTAGCCTTACTGAACCAGAAAACTACAAACAATAATGGCATTGAACCTCTCCTCCTCCCTCTACATCCATTTTTCTGCCCAATCTATCCATCTGTGGAGGACAAAAAACAGTAGTTGCCATGTTGAGAACAAACAAACAAAAGAAGTCAGACGTGGGTTCTTGCCGTCACTC
>CABHPP010142174.1:0-45852 GCA_902168425.1 Peromyscus attwateri | reverse complement strand
TCCCCAAAACCACTTAATGAGTGACAGAAAAATAATTTTACCGTTTTTAAGAATGAAACCTTTTCAGAGTGGCACATACCTTTGAATTTGTCTTGTTCGGTTTTCCGGCTCCTTGGGCAGCCTCTAAATCCACATCTAATACAGACTCCTCAAGTCTCAGCTGGTTTGAGGCACTGTGAATCCCAGTGCTGGGAGTATGAAAACAAATGTCTTCTGCCTAAACTATCATCTTTAAATTACAGATCACTCTCTCCATTTGCTAGCATTTTCATTTAGATACAAATATTTTTGCTGTCTAGTAGTAGGTACACCAGAGGGAGACGGCACTAGGAGAGAGGACATGGGAATATGAGGGAAGATTGAGACAGAGATAGAGGAAAGAAAAATACAATGGAATCATCAAATAGAATAGACACTGCATATCAAGTTCTAGTCTCTTCATTAAAGCATAATCCTGGAGTTTCTGACTCTATGGTCCTATGGATCAGCACCTAAGGCACTGAGTGGTGGTTTCTAGAGTTATGGATAAGGGAAGGGGATTTAATGCAAACTTTAGTACTGATGAAAGGAAGGTACATGAATTCATCAGTCACACAGTGGTGTGCATTCTCTTCTTTATCCTGTGGTAGGTGCAGGGGATAGTAGATAAATCAAAGCCAGTCGCGCATTGAAATTAGATGCTGTCACTAATGAGTCTCAGCAAGTGAATGGCTAAACAAAGAACCTGCAGTTTGGGTTCAGTGTTCTGCAGCATTCCAGGGCTGGGTATCCTAAGTTTTAAAAGGTGGGGTTGTGATGAAAAGGAGAGTTTTGCAGGTAAGGGAAAACAGAATTAACGTTGACATGGTAAAAGGAGGAAAACAAAGACTAAAGAGATGAAAAGAGACAAAAAGGGCATCTATAATGGGGACAAGGAAGGGCAAAGAACATGAAGATAGGAACAGAGAAAGTGTGAGAAAATAGGAAAGTCAATGCAAAAATAACACAGCAAAAATCCACAGGAGACAAAAGCCAGAATCTGCAGCAATGCAAGTATGGGTTTAGGTAACTGGACGAATGTTCCCTTGCATTCCTGATACCTGTAGCAATGGAGTCAGAGATCTTGATTTGGGTCTTAAACCCCCACAAGACCAGCCAGGCTTGGCTGAATGTTCCCTCCCTTCACTCAGCCCAACTTTGTGCCTACACAGCCCTCCCCCACTGTATTTTCAGATATTGTTTGACTCAGTCTATTCCTTTGAGACCTCATCTGTTTCAGCAAATGCCCCCTCCATCCACTCTTCCTAACACCCACTCCTTATTCCAGGCAGGAGAGGAAGACCCCCTTCTGTGTTACCATGGCATGCACAGAATGCTTGATGTTATTTATCACAAAGGGTTGTAAATCTCTATGTTCATGTCACCCTTCTTTCCCCTACAGAAAATAAATTTCCTGTGTATAAATTTCCCAGGGCCAGGAACTGGGTTTGATTTATCTTCTATCTCCAGCACCTACCACAGGGTAAAGACTAGAATATACCCTCAATGCATGGCTGATAGATGCATGACTAATGAATGAATAATTGGACAAGGTACTCCTTCCCCCAAAGGAGGAAAAACTTGTGTGCATCACCACTTGGGGGCACTCCCAGGTAGTTCTTTCATCTGGGCTATGGGAGAACAAATTGAGTAAACTTTTTTCTCTTCTACCTGGGCATCTGCAAAACAGAGACGGTACAAATAACACTGAATTGCAGAGATCCTTTCAGACTTCAGCAGATGAAGCAGAGAATGAAACAAAGCCTGTCCTAGAGGATTAAAGACAGAGAGAACCGGTTTGCTCTGTGGTCTGGGAAAGTCACCTGCCACTAAAGGGCAAGAGTTCACTCCATTTATTCAAGCCCAAGGATGGCCATTATTAGCACTGGCCCTCACCTTGAGGGAATTTAAGGATGACTAAGTAATAAAGATCTAGCAGGATGAGAAGAACCTTAATTGTAGAGGGATGACACTCTCTGGGATTCTATTTGCTGACTTTTATTTCATATATTCTGTGTTAAACATGATACCAAGCACCAGAAATCCAAGTCTGAGAGAGTCACTGCTGTTATCTCTGATTCTGTAAAGGGGTATGTCAAATCACTCAGCACTAGTCATGCTTTAAGAATGAGACAGGGACCCCATGGTAAAAGAGAAACAAGGGGCATGCCACCATGTTGACATTTGATCTGGAAATGTTGGGAAGTTTTAGAAAATTCATTCCAAACATTTCTAAAAGGAATTTATATTTTACTTCACAAAGCTGTGTAAACATAGTGCCTTGGGCTGACAAATTAGCCCAGAAGACATTAGCATGTGGATATGGCTGGGCATGTTTTCTGCTAATATCAACACAGAGAATGGCATTTAAGGTTTGAGATCTAGGTGTTGATATCAACAAAACACTAGCACACCCCAACAGTAGAACAGGGACAGTAGTGGTCAGATGGCTACTGTTGTAGGGGTTGTAGTAGCAGCTACTGGTGGTATGGGGTGCTAAGGAATATGCTAATGATTATGTATGTAAGTGGATCCTAAAGCACATAGATATATACATCCACATATGCAATTATATATTACATATGTATGCATATATCTGTCAATATCAGATATATAGTTTCATTTTATTTCATAAGTGAAAACTATGGAACATGGGATTAAGTAATATATCTAAGGCAATAAGCAAAACTGGGGCTATGCAGCAGTCTGTGTGTTTCTGAAGGCAATGTTTTTAAATGCTAGGCTGCATCTTACCCAGTGTTAGGCTGAGAAGTCCAGGATTTATCCTGGAGGCAAAGTGTAACTCATCACAGGAATTTCAGGCAACCAGACCACATAGCACATGTGTTCAGCAGCCAGTTCAAGTGCCATTCCAACCCTAACAACCTTCCTGCTTCTAATGAAGTTACTTTTAGTGTTGGCAGGGCGGACATGGTGCATTTTTATCAGTTGTTCAGAGGTGCATAGGATGAACATGCTCCCCTCCACAAGAACTCCAGTCTCCCCACCCCACTGCAGGGAGTGATTTATCAACACAGTATCCATGTTTCTGTCCACTAGCCTGGGATGCAAGGCTGCCTGCCCAGGACGGGGGTTTTTAATTAGCTGAGAGAAGGAAGAGTCAAGACCTCTCCGATGGAAGAAAGAGAAACCCCAAGAAGGCTCATAAATCTAGAACCACAGGCCCACTGACTGGAATCTGGCAAGAGTGGGAAGTGGAGAGGGTTATAAGGGAAGTGGGGAGAGGGAGTAATTGATTGACTTTTTTTTCTTTTTCATGGTGTTCCCTGCTTCCCAGCCCTGATGGTATAATGGGTGTACTGTAACAAGAATCTGAACTGCTTTTTAGGAACAGATTTTTAGGATGGGCCTTTTTCTGGTGTGTATGTGGCCAGGCATCGGGACACGGGACACTGCATTTCTAGCTTTCACCCCTGTGCGATTGCACAACTTACCCGCAAAAATGCAACAAAATGCTGGCAAGCTCTGTAGTTAGATAACTTTAAATATCTGTTTCCAAGTGCCATATGACTTATGAGAAAGGCTTTTCTAGCCTGACATTGCTATGGGCTAGTTTTTGCTAGGTACTGAAGAAGGGTCCAGAAGGCAGAGTGAGACTAACTTGAGAGTGTAAAGTAATGAGCATTTTGAGAATGATAATTCTCCAGGAGTCAGAGCTTTCAGCTGCGTCAGTAGTTACTAGGCTTTCCATCACTGGAGGAGTGCGAGCCAAATAATGGATAGTCATTTAGAGTGATTTCCTGAAAGAAACAACTGGATGAAGGGCTTGGCAGGTGTTATAGTTTGGTCTCTGTTGCTGTGATAAAATGCTCTGAGCCAAACACCTGGAGCAGGATTATTTGTCTTATACTTCTACATCACACCACTGAGGGAAGCCAAGACAGGAACTCAAGTAGGAACTGGAGGCAGGAACTGAAGCAGAGCCCATGGGGGGACACTCCATGACTTGCTTTTCAAGGCTTGTTCAACTTGCTTTCTTATATACTTCTGGATCCCTATCCAGGGATTGGATTATCCATAGTGGGGTAGGCCCTCCAACTACAAACATTAATCAAGAAACTCCCACACAAACACACCTACAGGCCAATCTGATGGAGGCAATTCCTCAGGTGATTCTAGTTTGTGTCCAGTTGATGAAAACTAACCAGCAGCATAGCAGGGTTTTTCCTTTAATATCCAACAGCAATGTGTGTAGAAGTGTGGCTTCCAAATGAACTCTCACAACAACCAGAGAGGTGGGGATGGGGTAACATCTCAGAGTTATAGATAAAAAGCCAAAGAGCAGAGTTGCCAGTCATTGGCTCAAGAGGAGGCAAAGCAGGGGCAAGAGCTCAGGTGGTTCTACACCCCAAATCCCTTTCTACGCTCTACAGCCTGCCTCCCATCTCCAGTTTCACACTGATAACAGAGCCCAAGTCGGGCCCAAATTGATTGCAGCTGTCCCCTCCTTCCTCCTCAGCCCCTGTCTTTCTTCCCTGTTTGCTCCCCCACATGTATTTATGCTGGGCTGCCTGGTAACAAACGTCTCCTTACCATGCGGAGGGCGACAGCCAGGCGATTAGTGAAATTTGTTACCCTTGCGTCTCTGAGCAAAATTAAATTAAAAGTGCTGCTTCCCTGTCAAGATAAGGGCCAAGCTGCTGAGATAATTTTTCACTCTCAAACACTCAATTACCCAGTGAGGCTGGATCAGATACAATCAAAGGGAGGGGAAAAAAAGGAAAAAATAGAGGCAGGACCTCCAGGAACAGATGTAAGAGTTTGTTATCATTCTTTCTGGCCAAGGATGTTAAAGAGGCTGTTGCTATGGTTATCAGGCTGGGCCACATGAGGCAGCTACATGGGTGTGGCTTCTGACAACAAAGAATGTGCTCTTGTTCTATCTCCATGTCTTTTGCCTTAGGCCAGATGGTGTCCATTTCTACCCAAATTGTGACTACCCTCTCCTACTTGGTTTCCCTCATTCTACTCTTGTTCTACTCTGTACAGCTTCAAGCAAAGGTAGGGTGATCTTTCAGTCACATAGATCTGAAGCCATCACTTTACTAGTGAAAGTCATTGATGGTCTCTTATCACTATAGTGAATCCAACCAGTGTCCAAGCTCTCATCCCCCAGGCTTTATATTACAATGAAATAGGCAGGACATGATCCCCATCTTTTTCCCTCTTTGAATCAGAAGGATTTATTTTGAGCATCTACAGTGTGTCAGACATTTTCCTCTATCTCACTCAGTTCCTTCTAGAACATCCTTACTCTGTCTTCTCCTGGGTGAAGCCATCTTGTTTTAAGGCTCAGTTCAGCTGTCTCCCACCTCAGGTATTCTTCCTTTATGTTAGCGTGTGTGAAAGCCTCCACCCTTTCCCACAGCTCTTTTCCACTCTGTGGAACTGCTACTGGGACTGTGCCCTCCTCATCAAATGGTGAGACAAAGTGAAGCCATGCTTCAGTTCTCTCTGGATTCTTGGGTCTATAGAATGTTTTTTGCTGAGAGTCTCAGGAACTGAAATTCCCTTAGCCTTAAAAGCTAGTCACCCTAACTGTCATCACAGAGCCTTTATCCAGTAACTGATGGAAGCAGATGCAGAGATCCACAGCCAAGCACCACGCTGAGCTCCAGGAGTCCAGTTGAAGAGAGGGAAGAGGGATTCTATGAGCAAAGGGGGTCATGATCATGATGTGGAAACCTACAGAGACAACCGAACCAAGCAAGAAGGAATTCATGAACTTCAGACCAACAGCTGTGAAACCTGCACGGGACTGAACTAGGTCTTCTGCATAAGCAAGACAGTTGTGTAGCTGGGTCTGCATGAGGGGCCCTTGGCAGTAGGATCAGGATCTATCCCTGGTGCATGAGCTGACTTTTTGGAGGCAGTTACCTATGATGGGACACCTTGCACAGCCTTGATGCAGGGGGAGGGGCTTGGACCTGCCTCAACTGAATGTACCAGGCTTTACCGACTCCCCATGGGAGGCCTTACCTTTTTGGAGGAGGGAATGGGGGTGGGTTGGGGGGAGGGAAGGCTGGGGCAGGAGGAGGGAACAAAGGGGGAGGTGTGTGGTTGGTATGTAAAATGAATAAAAAAATTCCTTAATAAAGACCAAAAAAAAAAAAAAAAAAGCTAGTCACCTGCTTGAGCTCAATTCAGTGGCCTGGAGGGGCCTGTCATCTCTTTGTTTCAAGTTTTCCACTGCTATTTCTTTAGGTATCTGTTGCAACATTATTCTTCCTTAGAGAGACATTCTTGATTGACAGACCCTATGTATCCTAACCCCTTCCCTCTAGACCTCTTTTGTTATAAGTATGTGGCTCATACCAGATTACCTTTGCTTTCATTTAAAAGGAAAAGGTGCCTTGAAATGAGAAGCAGAATTGGAGACCCAGCAAGGACATTATAGAATCATGGTGTGCATTGCTAGAAAGAAATTGTGGCTGCAGAATTAGAGGGAAGTGATGCCCCGCATTCTAGCACCCTCTACACCTCAACAATATCTCAAGAGCAGGGGCTACCAGTCCTTCTCACTTTCAGTGTAGTACCTTAAGGCAATGATTCCCAGCCACAGTCACAACTAGAGAAAGGTCACAAAAACAAGTGAAAAATGCCCTGGTTCTGCTCCAGTCTGTTAAATTCTGTTTCAAAGTTCCAAAATTAATAGATTGAAAAAAAAAAAAGAATTCCAGCATATTTTCTATGTGCATAGTTCTGGGAACCATGCTAAAGGAGAAAACTGCCCTTTCCTCAAACTCATGCTTCACAGATAGAATGAATACAAGATCAATCTCATAGGACAGGACCCTTCCAACTAAGACATTAATATTTACTTTTGATTCTTCTCCCCACCCCTTTTTTTCCTCTGTTTTCACCATTAGGTGAAGATGAAATATGTTCATGCCTCTGGGGATGTCAACACCAGGCATGCAGAGATTTAAATGAATAATAAAACAAGTACAAACAACACTTCTCAAATTTGAAATCAATTTAAAGATATAACAGACCTTTGATGTGGTAGGACCTTGCTGCTGAGATAGGCTCCTTAATCGTGAAGTAAAGGGGTCCATTCTACTTGTTTATCATTTGCATCTGTCCAGAAATTGTGCTAAGTCATGGACTCAGATGATTTTATTTCAACCTTGAAACCTCTGTTAGAACAAACTACTATAAGGAAATCAGAATTGAGGAAAGTAAAGGCCAATGAATGTGAGTGATTATCTCCCCACATTCACAGCGCCAGGACTCATCACTAGGTGTTTAGCTCCAAAGACCATGAATTAAATACTGGAGCCTGGGCTACTTCTATCAAATCCACCTACCTCAAGTCCTTTTTGGAACTAGGCAGGGTATAAATAACAGAAGGATAAATGAATACAACCATGCACAACATATTGTGATTCACCCACATATTTCTTTTTAAATGAATTGTTCCGTTTGGCCTCAGAAGCAATCATTGTGGTTTATAAACTCTGCATTACTTTGCAACTATCTGGCTGTACAGTATTCTCACAAGCTGATGAATCATCATTTACTCAGCCATTCCTCTCTTGTTGGACATTCTGGCTCATGCTAATCTTTCAGTATTAGAGATTATACTACATTGGCTACATTCAGGTTTACAGCTTCATGACAAATTCATATTGTCATAGAAAAATATGGTGCCAAAACAGGGAACAAATGTGGGTGTCTATCGAAGTCACAGTACTGGGAAAGAGGACACACGGGAATATGGACAGAGAAGGTATGACATGAGTTCACTGGCCTAGATGTGGATTGTTTGTCTCTGTGTTTTCTGTTTGTTTGAGGAGCATCATTACATTATTTTACAGTGGTAGAGAAGAGGTAAAAGCAGTGAACACAGCATCCTCACTAATTCTGAAACACCTCCGCTATACAGATGCCTTAAGGGTGGGCAGAACGTGGGTGGAAACGGCGGGAGGAACATCTGACAGTCTGGAGCCACGTCTTATTGACCTCGACATTCCAGAAAGCCATACTGTTGCTAGAATTTGCAGTGCATACTAAATGAAAAGCATCAAGAGGCCTCAGATGTAATTTATTCAAGCAGCACAGCCTGTTGAGTAGATGGAGGCAAAGCTTCTTGCTCAAGGTTTTTAAGTGTTTTACAATTCAAGCCGAGCTGACCCTGAATTGTCTTAAGTTCTCTCTAATTAGAAGAGGTTCATGGTTATCATTTTGGCTCACTGAGAGTCATAAAGGAAAGGTCTGTGTCATTCTAACACATAATAGGTCTGACTGAGTGACGGTGCTGTAACACAGGTCCTCAGGATCTGCATGTCCTGCACCCCTAAAGTGTTCTCATGACAACTTTCCCTGAGCTGTGGTATACAAAGAACATTCTCTGGTTTGAGTCAGTCCTGAGTCTATCACTGCAGGGTATATCCTAGCCTCTTCTACTTCTAGTTCTGTCATTTCCTAGAATCATATCTTACTCTTATGTCATTGTTTAAAATCCAGTGGTGTCTAAAATAGTCTCTAACATTTCCAGCCCTCACATGTACACTATGCCCCTGTCTTTAAATATGGATGGGGCTGTGACTATGATATTCCATGATTAGGTTATATTATATGACAGGGGTGCAGAGATTTCTAGGATATGACAGTGGTCTTTTATCAGTTGACTCTGTATTCATCAAAAAGGAGTTTATCCTGGATAGGACTGCCCAATTCAGGTGATCCTTGTAAAACAACCTAGGATCTTAAGGAAGGTAATGAATGTGAAATATTTTCCTGCTGACCTTGAAGAAGTACATAGTGAACTGTCTATGAAGAAGGTCAGGTGGCAAAGCCATGTGTATGGCCTCAAGTTTTCACAGTGGTTCCTGCACTCAACTAGCAGGAAAGCAGGCACACAGCTCCTACAGACACAAGGACATGCATTCTGCCAATAACTCCATGGGCCTGGAAGAGTTCCTTGTGTCTCAAATGAGGCTGCAGCATCCATTATCAA
Organism: Peromyscus attwateri; assembly: GCA_902168425.1. Lineage (NCBI taxonomy): Eukaryota > Metazoa > Chordata > Mammalia > Rodentia > Cricetidae > Peromyscus > Peromyscus attwateri. The sequence continues at coordinate 36,851 of CABHPP010142174.1, read as the reverse complement.
CCATAGCTTTGTGAAGGCCAGAGTAGAAAGCCCAGGTGTGCTGCCAATGTATTTCCTACTTATAGAACCTCTAAATTGTAAGTATACATTGTTTGCAAATGCTAAGGTTGTGGGAACTGGTCATTTAGAATGAAATGCCAACATACTACCATTGAGACCATGGCATCCTTTTCCCCTCAGCTAACTCACACCTGAACTCAGATTTGCTTGCCAAATATCTCTATAGATGCCTCAAAGGCAGTAGCCCCACTATTCAGTTCATTTTTTCTCTCCAGAGAACTTCCTCTTCCTCCCTTCCATGGTGGGTCTTTCTGTCTGCTCCTTTGCCAGAAATTAGGGCTAATGATCATTAAACCTCAATGGTCATTGGTCCTGCTCCTTATAGATTCAGCATACTCCTTATCTTTGTCCATTCCAAGCTCACTCAGAATTCCTCCTTCCACCTGGTCTCCCTGACCCCAATCTCTTTTCTCTCCCCTCTAGGTCTTCTTCTACTATAGAAATTTTGACCTGGTAAAATACAAACAAGATAATGGATTCCTCAGCTTCATTGTTCCCCAGAATCCTCACTGCATAGTGGTTAAAGTCCCAGGCCTTTCTTACTGACATGGACATGGATCTGTCTAATAGTGGGTCACTTTCCAGTCCTTCTTTGGGTGTATGTATCAGTAATATTGGTTCTTCAATGATATAGCTCCTGGCTTTCTCTTGATTATGCTAATTTTACTTTTTTGTCAAAGGCATTTCTCATAGCTTAGAATTAAATAACCATTTGTGTATTTACTTGTAAAATACTCTTTCTCTCTCTTCTCCTTTCATCTTGGCATGACTACAAACTGTCCTAAGACAACCATATTGCTGGTCAATTTCCCACTATCAGTACTTGAGGTCTTAATAGAAGTAGATTCAGAGATCACATTAGCTAACTGAATGAATGATTGAGTTTGTCATGCAAGCATTTTCTGATTCCAGCCCAACTTACCTTCACTTGCCTTTTTCTTACTGTCTTGCTTCCCATACCTTTAATAACACCTGATAACATTTAATCACCATAACATTCATGGTATGATGGGATTATAACCTCTATTTATATGTGTGTTTGCATGTGTGTGTGCAGAAGCATACTCATATGTCCTGTGACGGTCAGGGATTAACATGGGGTGTCTTCCACCAAAACCCTCCACCTTCTTTCTGAGATGGGGTCTCACATTGAATCTGGAGTGCTCAGATTCTGCAACATTGGCAGGCCAACAAGATCCAGGAATTCCCCAGCCTCTGTCCCATGCCCCCAGTGTTGGAATTACAAGTAAACCCCACTGTATCCTGCATTTTACTTGGTGCCAAGAATAAAACTCAGAACCTCATGTTTACATGGCAAGCATTTTTTAAAACTTTTTTTTATTTTGTCTTTCACATCATGCATCTTGATCCCATTCATTTCCTGTCCCTGTGTATCTACCCTCTGCCCTTGAAGTGCCCCCCTCACCAGATAAAATTTAAGAGAAAAAAAAAGAAAACAGAAAAGAAAAAAAAGTGGGGGGAGAATCACATCATGGAATCTGTAGTGTGACATAGTGAGGCACACAGCAAACACTTTTGTCTATATATCCTTACTTCTAAGTGTTCCTTACAAAGAGCCATTGGTCTTGTTCAAAGCCTTTGGTTTCTGCTACACTATTAATGCTAGACCCTCACTGGAACTCCTCTTGGTTATCCTGCTGTTGCCCTGTGTTGTGGAAATCCAGCAGCTTTGGGTCTGCAGGAGCAGTCCCTTCATGTGCTCCAGCAGATCATAGATGGGGTGGATATTGGGGTGCACCAACCCATAACCCTGGTTCTGGGCCTGGTTAGTTGCAGGGTTGGTAAGCATGGCAGCTCTCCCTGCATTGCCTTGGAGAGTTTACCCTTTGGAGTGATGAGCAAGCGGAGGGTCCAGTTCTCCTTTCATGTCCTCAGGGTCAGATCTCCCACATCTATACCTTCAGGACCTGTGCTGGCCAGCTCTACTGTGTTGCCCAGGTGGCGCATAGGGGCCACTCTCCTGAGTGCTGCAGCAGATGAGGGGCAGGGCTAGGTCTCTTGCTCTTATGACCTCAGGGCCAGCTCTCCCACCTGCCTCAGGCATTGATGGGTAATTGGGCATCTCTCTCCTCTCCATGCTGCATGGCAAGCATGTACCAACAGCCATCTTCCAGCACCCACTACTTCATTATGGAGAGGAGTGAATTAAGGCCTGGAAAAGAAAATCACCCACATTAAGAGTCAGCACTATATAAGGTCATGTAAACAAGCATCACTTGTAGCTCTGCTCACACAGTGGATGCTCCAAGCCTATAGCTGGCTTCTTCATCTGGAGAATTTTGTAGGGGTAAGGGAATCCTGTCTATCATGTAGGACAGGGGAGAAGAACAAGGATGGTCATCTGTGCTCCCTTAGAACTGGAAGTAGAGCATCATGGTCTCTCATTCTAAGGAAAGGGAGGGAAAACCCTGCTGAGTTTAGTTGAAAAACAAGGGCATGAGAGAGAGAGACTGATTATTCCTTCCTGCTAGTGTAAGCAACTAAAAACGACATGTTTGCTTTATCGCCTTTGGTCTCCCATTTGATTCCTGACAGCCATCTCCCTCCCTTGCATGCAGGGCTGTCAGGTACTGTGCTGGTTGGCATCGCAAAGGAGCCAAAGAAAGGAGAACAGTTAAACACTATTTCACAGACCTGCGGGCCCTGGAAGGGAGTGTTTGAAGTTGGCCGCCTCTCTCCCTGCTTTCAAGGAACTCTCATTTGCCTAGACTGCATGATTTTTCTGCAGGTATGTGCAGAGGAAGTCTGCAAGGAACCTTTAAACGATAGAAAGCCAATGCCTATTTCCTCTCAGGCTTGAGGGAATGGAGGAAAGAAAGACATCAGAGGGACTCTTTCTAAGCCCATAATAATTTCTGAATCTGTAATTTTCCATCCTTTGTCTTGTTGAATAGGGCCAATTCCAGGAGTAGACCAAAGCTAGGTTTTCTATGTTATTGTTCTTTCTTTCAGTAAAAGGAGTCCAAATTCCTAGACTCCTCTCCCAAAAAGGAAATGAAAATCTTTCTAGAAAGGCTGTGGCAGCTGCTTAAAGTAAGGTATCAATGTACTGTGCATCATGAAAACATCACCTCTCAACAGGACTTACGGTAGGAGGGAGGTAACTGCAGTCTACAGCATTCTCATGGGGAACAATTTGAGGTGCTATAGGCAATGACTGTATCTTATCTTATTTTATTTTAGCTAAATAAAATGAATGCAGTTCAAGCCTGGGTCCTGCAATCATTGATTCTGTGACCTTCATGAGGTTACTCTGTCTGGGTATAGTTTTGTTCCTCTAAATATGGAGACAAGGAATACTGTTGATGACCTAGGAAGTTAAGTGGCTATGCAGTGGCTCTGAACCATAGAGACACTCAATAAATGGCTGCTTCAGTTCTTCTCTTTTAATTGCTCAAGTTTTTGGCTTGGGAAGAAGAAGATATCATTGACAAGGAGGCCAAAGGCCAGAGTAAGAACAAAGGAGCGCTGTGGACTGAGTTGCAAAAGCTATAAAGTGGTAGCTTTTAACCTTGGTTGGAAATTAGAATCTAGGAAGGCTTTTATGCCAATGCAGAGACTTCTTACTCAGGCGTTCCCTTGCCATGGATCTGAGGTAGATCTATGAACCTGGTAGTTCTTTAAAACTTTCTTACTGACCCTGAGGCTCGCTGAGGTTAGGGGATGGAACCTCATGGAAAGGCCCTTACACAACCAAGAGCACCTCCCCAGTTACTTGCCTCTAACCTGGGGCAGGTTCTAGAACTGCAGTGAGCAGCATATGTCCAACTTGTTAACCAAGTTCCAACCATCCAGCTTCTTCAGCTGGCCCTCCATCTGTGTCTGGGAAGCGCCACTCTGTCTGACATCTAAGACTCCAGAGCTTGTGTGGTACTCTGCCTAATAGCCTGTTTATCAACTGACCAGGGGTTGGGGGTAGGTGCTGCTGATTGAGTTGTAATTTGAAAGATCCTTTCTGCCATCTTCAACTGATACATGCCTAGCAGCATGACTGAGGCAAATGTGAAAGTGGGTAGGAAAGAAAATGAAAAAAAAAGACTATAGTATGTAATAAGAAGTAAAAAAGACATTCTGAGCAAAGGCTGCTACTAAAACACAAGGTTATATGGGATAAAGTGCTGTACTTTTAGCCCTCTCCATCCTGAAGTGATTTCTCTGCAAGTAAATAGGAAGGAAAAAGATTCACTTGATGAACTCTAGCATAATTTCTACAAACCCCTTAGCAAGAAAGCTCCCTATTTCCAGGGTACACCTGATGGCAAGTATTTATAAGTAAGTTTTATTTTCAATACTTTTCTATTGCCGTGATAAGATACCATGATCAAAGCAACTTAGAGAAGAAATTCTTTATTTTGGGGGTTTAGAGTTTTGGAGTGCTAAAGTCTGTGACCACCATGGTGGGGAGCATGGCAGCAGGCAACCAGCCATGGTGCTGGAACATTAGATGAGAGCTTAAATATTGGTACACAGGTATGAGGAAGATGAAGACAAATGGGAATGGTTTGAGCTTTTGAAACTCAGTGACATACCTCTACCAACAAGGTCATGCCTCCAAATCCTTCCTAAACAGTTCCATCAACCGGGAAACAAGTATTCAAATATATGAGCCTATAGGGGGTGGGTTCTCATTTAAACCACCACAGGTTTTTATTTCATCTTATTGTAAAAGTTGTTCAGAAATGAAAAATTAACACTTTCTGTGATGTAAATACACACATTCGTCTCCCAGAGACTGGGCTCAGCTGCCTCTGGCATAGCATCAGAAGTTCCGCTTGACATGCTTTTTCCTACCAGATCATGGACAAGGACCCACACTGTTGGCTGTGCCCCGAGGATTTGGTTCAACTATGCTGTGTTTGTCATTCAGAGGAAACTTACCTCTTAATGCTAGCTGGATCTGGATTTTATGCTACTTATCCCGGTTCCTGTCCCCTGTTGTGGTTACCTCACTATCAAAGGGGTTACAGAGATGGCAGTAGGAAATTCTCAATGATATCAGTAATAATGTCAGGTTTTGTGAGTTTCCTGCAGCAGCATAAACGTGCAGATCCTCTTCCCCTTTCCTGAGGGCATAGACCTGGGCCAGGCACTTTAATAGGTATTTTATTTTGAGACAGTTTTATTTGAGACTGACATGACATTTAGCTGAGGATGATCTTGAAGACTCTGGGTGCCTGGTTCCTATCAATATGTCTACAAATGTAAGTCTGACATCTAAGGGCCATGGCAGAAGGGGAGCAAACAGGTTGTAAGAGCCGGGGAATAAAGACAGTGTGCTCCGGATAGGACAGGGAAGCTACAAACATGAAATCTCAACAGTGCAGCTGATGAAACAGGCCTTCATAATTGCAATTCCAGTTGACACAGCAGTGTGAACGAGCTTAATTTTGCAAGGTCCCAGACATATGCAATCAATAGGAAGAGGAAAAAACAATTTTCTCCAGACACAAGCTACTTGATAGTTTATTCAGTTCCTAGTAGTCAGCCCTAAACACATGTACCTACAAACACCATTAAATGGACTCAGTGGGGTGCACGTACACACACACACACACACACACACACACACACACACACACACACTTGCATGTATAATGATGGTAATTGAAGAAGAGATCACAAATTTGAGATGAGTGTATGAACACAGGAGGAGTTTGGAGGGAAAGGAAAGAGTACAAATGATGTAAATATAGTACTTTTAGATGAAATGCTAAAAAAAAATGAAAATAAGTTTTAAATTAAAAGTTCTGCTTTTCCTACCTCCAACCCCTAAATCCCAAGATTAGAGAGAGGTGTGTGCTACTATAGCCAGTTTATATGCTGCTGAGAATAGAATGCAGGGCCTCCTGCATGCTGGGCAAGCAGTCTACTAACTGACCTATATTCCCGACAGTGTACTATGCACTTTACTTGACTTATTTCATTCATCTATGGAATGGCCTGGCCATACTTGTTCACCATCATGTTCCCCTTACCTCATGGTAATATCACATACATGAACTTTCTTAAGATTCTGTTTTCTCCCCTGTAAAATGACATTACTGTGACGTACATGAGACAATTTATTAAAAAGGAATAGACCGACACAAGGAAGAAACCACAATAAATCCAGTACGGTTTCATCTGTTCCTTTCCTTTTTCTTCCTTCCTTCTTTCCCATTTCTGTCATGAACGCTCAGAAGGGCACACCTGAAGACTTAGGGAGCATCAGGTTCTATTTGGGTGTTTGATGGATGGGAAACTGAGGCTCTGACTTGAGTAACTAAATGAAATGATATCCAGGAGTAGCAGACAAGGCTTAGGACTTCCAGAAACCACATCATATCTCAGTCGGCTATCCCCTCCCTGTCTCCCTTCCTTCCTGGGAGCCTCACACTAACACTAGTTTTCACCTAGTGCTGACAGTGTGTGCTTCCCTGTAATTGCCTGCACGCTCTAGGAGAGTTAGATATAGGCACCCCACGAAGATGCTGTTGCCCTCACCTGTGGAACCCCAGCTGACTGTCTAGAGCCTCCAGGTCATGTTTTTCTCAGTGTGGGTCTGCTGTGCGGGCTCAGAGGTCCCACCACGCTGACCTTATGCCTGCCCTATAAAGCCTTGCCATCCCTCTCAGGTCATTCTGCCTACAAATTCTTCCGAGGCTGATTAAGTACGGATCAATGTGTCTGCAGTGTTTACTTTTCCTGAGTAGCAGGTCCTATGAGTGCAGCTGCCAGCATGCAGAGGGCTGTGTTTGGAGGAAAAGCTATCTTTAGACAAAAGGCAGAGGACAGTGAAAGTAAAAGCAGTGCTACAATGTTCCCAGGAGGCCAGGACAACCAAATTCATCATCGCACTGAAAATGTCTGCTTTTTCCTCTTCGAGAAACAAGCTCAGTTTCTGGGCCAGGGCACTGGAAAGTGACCATGAGTGAGTGGCACGGGGCTCAAGGACTGACGTGGCATGCTGAACTACCTGTTGCTGAACTGGGCACACAACGGCCTCACTTGACTGAGAACCCCCTTTGCATACTGAATCCTCACAAGAGCCTAAGGGAGAGCAGAAACACAGCTACTGGACTTGCTCTCCTTTAACCGTGAATGGCTGCAGTCACAGAAGGAAAGGGCAACGCAGCTCCAATCTGGCAGAGCAAAAATTGAATCCCGCACCTGCTAATTCTGAAGTCTAGGCACATCCTAAAAGCAAATGAGTGTTTTGTCTGGAAATAATTTCAAACTTACAGAACTGTTGCGAGGATTAGAAAAGTTAAGAGCATCCATATGTCATCGCCGAGCTCTACCTATTAGCATTTCATCTCATTTGCTTTTGTCATTTAAGGGTGGTATTTTTAACCTCCGGAAAATACTTTCCTTCTCTAAACTTTAGTCCTTGTTTGTGTACAATGAAATACTTTCATGAATTGTGCACGTATGTGTGTGTTTGTGTTCATGGACATGTACATTGAAGTGTTTGCTGTACGGGATCATAAGGAAAATTCATATATTCATTCATCATCACATAAGGCCATTCATCATCACATAAGGCTTTGCTTACAATTCAAAAGTTCTTAGCAAGAGAAAATCCCAGTTTAAGAATCTCCAGATTCTGGGGCTGGGGATACAGCTCATTAGTTAGAAACATTTGTTGTTCTTGCAGAGGACCTGGGTTCAGTCCCTAGCATTCATATAGTGGTTCACAACCACCTTTAACTCCAGTTTTAAGGGATCTGATGTCCTCTTCTGACCTATGCAGGCACCAGTCACTCATGTAGTGTACATACGTACATACATGCAGGCAAATATTCATACATAAAATAAAACAAATAAATGTTTTTTTTAAAGTTACCAAATTAAAAAAAGCAACTAAAATTAAGAAAAAAAATAAAGCCAAACTGACTCATTTGTGCCCTGGTTCTCTCTGCTAAACTCATCAGCAGCGCTTAGTGATGGGCATCAGATGGCAAATCAGAAAGACCAGATCCCTAGAAGTAACTGAACAACTAGCATATGAGCAGGGTCCATGGAAGGAGAGAGATCTACTCAAGGCCACTCAGCCACAGCGGAGAGGTGAACTGGGAGTCCCATTTTGGGTACTTGCATATCTGAAACAATTCAGCAGCCCAGACAGAACCACTGTGTCTCCTGATCAGCACTGTGCCTGGGGCTGGACTCGCCATCTGCACTTTTCATTTGGACCTTCAATTATATGCTAGCTTATTCTGATCAGCATCACTTCCTGTGTGAGCTGCAACTCAGTTCCCCGGAGATTATATCAACTCTGATGATGGGGCTCAGGCTCCATTTCCCACATGGCCCAGCTCCATGTTTCACCTGCATTTGTGAGTAACCAATGTTACTAGATTGAGCATGAGATTCAGACTTGATGACATGGTATCAATATCCCAAAATGATTAACAGGAAAATGGAGGCCTTGCAAGGATATAGGCTTCCTATAAGTCACTAAACTGGTACTGGTGAGGTACAGACATCGGTGCACATCTGACTCCAAGTTCAGCATTCCATGCTGCAAGCATTTCCAGCTAATAAGGTAAAATCCTGTCCAGTGTCAGCCTATCATTTCAACTCCATCATTAGCTAATTCTGTGGACTACCATGACAATGGCAAGCCTCAAACAACTGTTATCTCAGATGGATATTTATTTGACCAAACATGGCATTGTTTGCTTGTCAAACAGACTCTTTAGACAGCACAGTCATATAATATGAGGTCGATTCATTTCACCAAGCACTGAGAAATTTCCTACCTGCTTTCTGGACCAGATGTTCAGGTCAGGCTACTTGTTAGATGCAGGTTTAGGGCAGAAGTCAACTAACTATGGCCTATGGATAAATTTGGATCAGCATACTATGGAAAATAAAGCTTGACTGGAACACATTTATTTACATATGTTCATTTATATGCTGTCCATGAGTCTCTTTATAGAATGATGGTGAAGTTGAGTAGTTCTAACAGAATGTAGAGCCTGCAGTGCTGAACATGCTTACTAGCTGGCCATTTACCAAAAAAAAAGTATTGTTGATCATATATTTAGGAAATGCTAACACACACACACACACACACACACACACACACACACACACACACCTCTTTGTCACTCTTGGCATTTCTTCATCTACCATGTGATAGCTAATTTTCCTACCTTGTAATGAAGTCTACTGGGACAATAATTCGTCCTTCCACAATAGTCTTACAAATAGCTTGGATTGCATCCCACAAATCTCTTTTTTCCATAGATGCAATTGGTAAAATTGAGATGCTGTTGTTGTTGTTGTTGTTGTTGTAGTTGTTGATTTAGTTTGGAGTGGAGAATGATGATTTAAGTGAAGGTGAAAACACAGAAAGAAAAATACATCATTAAGCACCTTTGGATGCTTTCTCTTCACGGACTTGCTCGATGTGTGAGGGACAACTTAATAGCTTGATTTTATACAAAGGGAAGTGTCCAGAAGTTAGTCTCACTAAGACCAGAGAGATGACTTGATATCCAAGCTTATAGTCAGGTCTGGCAGAATCGAATACCACTTCTATGTCTCTCATGAGAAATGTTAACAGAGAGAACTGTGTACCTGTCAGATGTGTTGTAAATATTCCCTCTTCTCTCATTCCTTGTTCCTCCCTCAGACATCAGCCTCAGGTGTATAATGTTCTAATGCAAGGCCTCAGGTCTCAGGACATCCACCACGAATGGCTCATATCCTAACCTTGTGCAAAGAACACAAGTTTAAAGAGTTCATCTTTCCCCATCAATACTTGGTGCTCCCACCAACCTTAGGCATGGCCTTCTGAACTGAAGTAGAGAAATATAAAGGGCCAGGGCCTCATTGTCACTCACCAGGAGCAGGAAGGAGAAGGAAAGGGAAGAGGATACCCACGTGTCAGAAATAGGAATGGAGTATAATTAAGAGAGGCATACAAGAAAGTAGCAGCCACCCTGTGCCTTCATAATCTCTCCAATCACTGTGTCATTTCTTTCTTTCATTTTTTCTCATTACTCATTTATTCAAAATTGCCATCAGTATCCACTGCAGCCCCTGCCTGCACTTGGTTCTGGGGGAGGCAACTGGACATGGTCTTCTTATCATCATGAAGTCTCCAGTTCTGTGGAGAACATAAACTTACCTTGAAACACCTAAATACATGTCCAAATACTATGGTATGGAGTCTATAAACTGGGAAGATGACAGGATCTGCTAAAGAGTAAAACATGGAAATTCTCTGTGGTGTGGAAGAACTATGTAGAATACATTTTTAAGTGCAGCCATCAGAGTGAGTGACACCAGTCAGAGCAGAAGAGAGCATTCCAGGAGAGCGTGTGTGTGTGTGTGTGTGTGTGTGTGTGTGTGTGTGTGTGTGTCTGTCTGTCTGTCTGTCTGTGTCTGTGTCTGTGTCTGTGTCTGTGTCCGTGTCTGTGTATGCACATGAAAGCTTTGCAGGCCAGAGGAAGGAATGCTAGGAAGAGATTTCCTAGGACAATAGAGCAAGAAGCCTTTGGAACGCTGTGGAAACAACACCAAAACCACTGCTTTGGTTTGGAGATGGGTTAGTAACCTATTGTGTAAAGTCCTAAATGCAACAGGAAAGCATCGGCATCTTCTAAATAAGTAACACACTTCTCATTTACATTTTTCGAATGATTACGCTGGATACAGGATAGGGGATGGGTTGCACTGTATGGAGAAAGACCGTGACAGGGAAGCTTTTGGCAGATTCTAAACCAGTGGTTCACAACCTTCCTAATGCTGTGGTCCTTTAATACAGTTCCTCATGTTGTGGTGACCCGCCCCCCCCACCATAAAATTGTTTCATTGCTACTTCACAACTCTAATTGTGCTACTGTCATGAATCATAATGTAAATATCTGATATGCAGGATATTTGATATATGACCACTGTGGGGGTCAAGACCACAGGATGAGAGGAGGCAGGTATCCCAGACCACAACAGAAGAGAAGAAAATGGAGAATATAAAAGACATCACCATTATCTCACTTAACCTTATGAGGCTAATTGTCAGATTATTCTCTCACTTCAGAGATGAGAATGTTGATGGTGTGGGCTCATAGTCAGCAGATGAGAAGAGGTGAAGACATGTCTGACGTCTAGGTAACTTTTCAGCCTGAACATTAAAAACGGAAGCCCCTACCCTTTCTCCATCTCATTCTTCATTCAAAGTTAGGATAACAAAAATGTTCAGCCTGGCTACTCTTTGCTTTTTCATCTTCCATCATCTTTGTTGATAGCACGACAGCCCAGTGCTAGGCTCCTTGGAAGAACTTAGCCAGTGGAAACCAGTGTAGACTGGGTGCTTAAATAGTCCTTGTAAACCTCCTCTTAGTGCCTGAGGAAACGAGGCTCAAATATGGGAAACAACTCGTTCAAGGTCACACAGGAAAGCAGTGGCAACCATTGAAACCCACTGGTCCTGTTGTCCTCAAATGGCCCCAGAAATCTCATTTTTTTTTTTCTGGGCACTTCAAAGATGGCAGTAGACAAATGCCATGTGCTTCTTGATTCGGGAAAAGAGCACATGTCTTATTTTTAGATGAATATGAAGAGGGCACAGTGAGTTAATATGGAATCCCAAATGCTACGAGAGAGCTGTTTCCTACAGCATAGGGATTTGCCTTTCCTGGTATTTTTATCTATTTCTCCTTGACTTCCTTATACTGCAGCTTTTGCTTCCAAGCCTGACTGGCTCACACATGCTGGGAAGACCACAGGGAACTTCTGACTCACTGCATTTGCTGAGGAGGAGCTTGGATCACAGCCACAGAGATAGAGGGAGTGCAGGGATGGTGGGGAAGAGGAAGGTGAGAAGCATAGTCCACCCAGATGGCTGAAGCCATCCCTGTGTCTGTGGCACACACCCTTGAGAAACAATGAATAGGAAGGCCTTGGGCCAAAGATTCAAAGTGACAGAGCCTAAAGCAAGCACATTCAGTGAAGAGGGATTCACACCAATGCATAGAACAGAGAGAAGAGAGCTCCAACACTGGATTTGCCCAGATCCTGCTCTCCCTGCTATGGTTCCAGGTTTTAGAGAATAGAAGCCTGGGGAACTGGATCTTAACTAATGTCAAATAGTGACTTGACCTGGAAGAGAAGTGAGATTCCCCCCTTCCTAGACACACTCAATCCAGAGGTCCTTCCTCAGTAGTTTAGCTCTGTTTCAATGTCTTTAATCCACCCTTGTATCTGCCTACATTCTTTACAGATTATTAATCAATTCTAATCTTTAGTACTCTCTTCTAGAATATTAGTCTTATAACCTCATTTTGTAGTTCAGGGAATTAATGCACAGTGATGTCCAAGTCACAAGTTTAATATGATACTAGTAAGTGTCGGGGATAGAATTTGAACTCAGGTAGCCTAGTATCAGAATCCATATTCTTAATACTGTATTCTGTTGTTCTGGTAGCCCTGAGGACTTTCAGAACTTTCATGATTTACTTTTACAGCATGTATTTTTCACTATAATATGCTGAGTGCTGAAGACTCATCACCTCCTTTACTTCGTATACGAAGAACAAAGAGGGGCCACAGCCCTTGCATGCATAACTGTGGCATCTGAAGAATTGGACATTGGATGCTAAGCTCACTGGGTTGGAACAGAGGCTTTGCCATGCACTGGCCAACATTATGTCTTCAATAAAAGATCAGTAGTAGCAGCCTCAGGAATAGCAGGAAGACTGACAGCCTCAACAAGGTCAAGTGCATTATCAAAAATGCAGTATCAAGACCAGTGTCACCTGCTGGTGATCCAGCACAAAGGGAGGGAAGTATGCTCTAGGGTCTAATATGAATTTCTTGCCTCATTTGATTCTGTTTTTCACTATGTCTTTTTCCCTTGCTGATTTTCATCAGCGAATAGCTTCATGTTATTATATAGTACAACCTCCACATGGACAAGGATTTCGAAACTTGCACTTGGTTTTGTCCCCATGTGGTTGCTGCTTGTAGAATTGTTTGTGGTATGTATGCAAGGAGGAGAGAAGGAAAGATTCACTAGGAAATGCCTGAATAATGAGTAGAAAAGGAAGAAGAGGGGGAAAGAAGGGATGATGAGAAGAGAATAAAATAAAAGATGGAAGAGACAGAAGAATAAGAGAAAAAAGAGAAAAGAAATGCGAAGATAATGGAGTAAACATGGGATCTTGCAAAGGAAGAGGAATGTGTTCCAGGACCTAGAAGTGGAGGAAGACGATTAATATTAATGGGAAATAAGGGGGAGAGATGAAGCCAGTGGCTTTGGCACTGGTTTAGCAAGCAGGGCTGGGGAAGGAGGGAGAGGATGCCACAGCCCTGTTACCCTCAATATCCCGAGAACAAAGTCAGGCCTTCTAGAGTGTCTGGGGGCACTGAGCCAAATCATTCATCTCAAGTCCTGTTGCTTACCTTTGCTTTTCTTTTTTAAGTTTAACTCCAATTTATAGGGTGCATGCTCAGTGATGGATATTTTTCCAATTAGCTGTAAATAGCCCAGTCCTTCTGAGGAGACCTACCATTCCCTGGTTCTAATTTTGTCTGTGGGATTGGAGGAGGGAGAAGACAAGTTAAGAATCATTGATCACCAACTTCTAAATCTGCAGTGCAATAGATCCCAGAAAGCTACAGTGTGGGATGGACTGAGAAGCAGGATCTATAATTTTAAGGTTTGTAGAGGCTGAAAATATATCCCAGGGGAAGTGTCAATGGAAGTACTTCCCATATGGAGCCCTTTTTCATGGCTGGTACCAAGGGTAGGGAGACTAGGATCGAAGAAATAAGAATTGAAGTCACATTAATAATGTCTACCTCGATTTTCCCCTTGTGCTGTGATGACTTTTTATATAATGTGCTAAAAATCAATAGCCATCCCCAAATGGCAGTTGCAGCCATTATAAGGCCCATTCTACAGATGAAGGAATGTAAATATCTTGCCTAAGGGCAAAATGTGCCCAAAGCTATGTGATTCATGCCATTACTATGAAATGTCCATCGTGAACATGTGTTCCTGCCCCAGGCAACTCTTCAGCTTCCTTCTGTACAAACGTGGTGGATGGTAGAAATTCTGACATATCTATAACCCACCAATATTTGTGATTAACCATAGTTCTCATAATGACAGTCAACACAAGGTGACAGGCATGCCTTCACCTGTAATATAGGACTCTCCTTTCATTAAGTGATCAAAGCCTGTCCATCTGTACCAATCCTTGGTGTTTAATACATGATTACACTGCAGGATCTCTTCTGCAAAAACTACTTCACATTTGCTAATTTTCTAGCCTTGGGTAATACTCAGAGATGAGGAATTGCTTTTATATATGTCTTCTTGAAATATGCTGTTTTCTTATATACACCACTGAATCATCAGAGAACTATGGACTTCAGCTGCAGGTGCTGGCCTGTAATGATTCTTGTTCCAGCATTTTCATATCCCTTATATCGATTGTCATTGTGATGAATAAATGTTGAAGACACTCTTTAGTAGGTCATACAATGCCTTGCTGACAGGGGCCAACCACAGAACTTTCAGATCTAGGGGAACAAAGTATCATGGACAACGTTAAATTCTATCCCATAAAACCTATTCATTTACACTTGAGAACACTCCCTTTACACTTTTGCTGCTAAGAATTGCAAAATTAAATTGATAGTTCATGCTAAGAACTGCCCTGCTTATCCATAGTATGGATTACCCTCCACACATCCTAACATAAATATGATTTATTTTTAGCACCAATTTCCTTTCAATGTGATTATTGTTTTTTATATATTTAAATTTCAATATGCATACATTTAGGGGAAATTGTCTCTATTTTGGGGAATGAAGTAGGACAGGGAATAAATAAGAAATGGAAAAGAAAAGGCAGGATTGAAGGTCAATAATGTGATCAGGCCTGGGGACGCTGAGTTTAGTGCAAAATGTGTTGAAACAGATTTACATTTCTAATTTATCATGAAATCTGTTCCGTGAACTTTGTCAATACACATGGCAGTTCTGGAACCTTCCCAAGGACTCGATTACCTTTGCTGCGGCGACGACTGCGGTACTGCTCTGTGTAGAATGTCAGTTGTGTTTCGTCATCTGCTTCTGAGCCGGATGTCCCCTTGGTTCTCCCAAAGCTGATTCCCCCTGCAGAGAAGCACCAACAATCAGTAAGCTTTGGAGGACTCCAGAAGCTTGTTAAACCCTCAGTCATCCTGAAGACCCACAGCACTATCCTCAGGCTTCTCACTGCTGATCCTTGGTGACCCAGGAATTGGCATGATTAATCGGCAGTGAGGAAGATCTGGATTCTAATCATGGTTCAGCAGCTTCCAAGGTATAGGACCTTGAGGTGCCATCTCACCTTTCTGAGCTCTGAGCTATTTCTAAAACAAGAGAAGTAACTCTTAACCTCATGGATTCGCTTTGAAGATGAGAAAGAAATATGACAGGTAAAAAAAGAGGTCCACAGTGCGTACTAAATAATGGAAACTACTATTTCTATATATGATGATCTTAACTCTTAGAAAAATTCTCCAGACAGCTTAATTTTACATATGTTTCAAACAAGGGCTTAGGATATTCCAGGCTCAAAGCCTGACACAGAGACACAAAGACAAATGCCATTCGGCCCTTACCAGCCAGGGTATCATAAGCTAGTCAGGGGACAAATGGGATCCTTAGGAGCCTTAAACTTAATTCATGGCTTATGTTTTCCACACAACGAGATTCTAGGAATATGGGAAAGAGCAATTCATTTTAACTTGGAGGACCCAGGAAAGCTTTATGGAGGATTGAAGATTTAAGTCATGGTTTGAAGGATAGATGGGGCTTTGGCACTAGAAAAAGGTGTTTCCAGGAGCCGCCTTGCAAAGCATCCCTGAGGACAGGGAGCTGGGCAGATACAGGCAACATCAAACCCAGGACTGACTAAAAATGAGGGGCTCATACCACACTATGGGAGGCTTGAGTGTTCCACCAAGGTGGGTGGGGGTGGTGGGGTGGGGCCTTTTCTTTAACTGTCACAGAAGGTCCCAGAGCAAGAAAATGAATTAATCATACGTGTGAACCAGAAAGGATACTCTGGGCACCCAGGTATTGGAATGTGTGCCAGGCTGAGTGAGCAGCTAGAAGGCTTTGTTACCCACCCCCCCCCCACCCCCGCAAAAAAAAAAGAACAGGTACAAGATGAAATGGGAACATGTACAGAGTGGATGGGAAAGGGGGATTACTGTGAGAAAGGCTGCAGAGATGGATTCAGGGGAACATGCAGGAGAGAAGGACAATGATTAATAGGCCATAAATAATTGATTATGAAAAGAATAATGAAAAAGGACTAGCAAGAACAGTACCCAGATACTGAAAAATCTTTGACTCTGAATGGAGGAGTGCAGGAGTTAGTATTCTTAATCTTTATATTTTTGAGTTTTGTATTTGCTTATTTATTTGCTCTTTTTTTTATTTGTTAGTGAGCTAAGGAATGAGTGGGTTAATGAATTGAGTCAGGTTTTTAAAATGACATCTTTCTATGTATCTCATTCTGGTCTTAAAGTTTGATCCACCTCCTCTGCCTCCCAAATGCTGGGATTAAAGGCATGAGGAATCATTCCTGGTACTATTTTAAAGAATTTTTTAAAGATAAGACAGTGAAAGATGTGGATTAAGAGACTGAGACATTTAATACCTAGAGGGGAATCAAGGAGGTCAGAGATCCAGAGCATGGTGAGGACAGGGATGTGGACAGGGGAAAGAGGGGTTTTTAAGAAATGGTACATCAGTTGTAAAAATAATAGACTACCCCCAGGGAGACTGAAGAATCTGGTAAAAGTAGTTTTCCTGGTTAGAAAATTAAGTGACTGCGGAATGAGGAAAGAGGGAGGCTACTCTACCTTATAAATCTTTTGTATCTTTTGAATCAAACCCCATGCAGCCCATTACCCATTCAAAAGTTCTACCTGAGGAAAAGAAAAGCATAGATTACAGGAAAATGTTATTCGATTCACAAAAGAATTTCCTCTGTAATTTCCTTGGGCAGGGACTTGCAAGGGCGTTCACTACACTGACATTGCACTTGCAGACACTCTGCCCACATCATGGTGTTCTACTTTTACTCATTCCAGCAATGTTGCTGGAAGATTTGTATACACGACAGCATGAAATCCTCAGGGGGATATACTCATTAAAAAGGGGTAATTCAATTAACAATCTAGGTAATTATTCTAACTTGGTTTCTGTGTCTGTGATCAAACAATTTGACAATTCAGAGAAGGAAAGGATTTATTTCATCTTACAGGTTACAGTCTATCACTGAGGAAAGTTGGGCCAGGAACCCAAAAAAGAATTTGAAGCAGAAACCATGGAGGAATTACAAATTGCTGGCTCACTTGCTGTCTTGGTCAGGCTCAGGTAGCTTCTTCATACAGTCTGTGACCATCTTCTTAGGGAATGGTGCCACGCACAGTGGGCTGAGCCCTCCAATAGCAGTTAATAATAAAGACAATCATGTACACACATACCCAGAGACAACAAATCTGAGGAAGACAATTACAAAATTGAGAAGATCCCTTCAGGTAATTCTAGGCTATGTCAAGTTGAGAGTTAATCCTAAGGAAGACTATAATAAAGCAAAGACATAAGAACATGCTGGGGCAAAGCTACTTGCCTAAATTAAGGATGTAGCTGAAAATTAAGAGAGTGAGTCTTCAGGGCTTAGCCTTCTTGTCCTGAATATGGGGTCTCTAGTATTCAAATTGGCCTCTGTGCTGGATAGTTTTACATCAGCATAATGCATGCTAATGTCATTTGAGAGGAGGGAACCTCAATTAGGAAAATAGCTCCGTAAGACTCCATAAGACCAAGCTGTAGTCAAGCCTGTAGGGCATTTTCCTACTTAGTGATTGATAGGGGAGGGCCCAGCCCATTGTGGGTGGTGCCATCCCTGGTCCTAGGTTCTGTAAGAAAACAGGTTGAGCAAACCATGAGGAGCAAGCCAGTAAGCAACACTCTTCCATGGCTTCTGCATCAGCCCTTGCCTTCAGATTGCTGCCCTGTTTGAATTCCTGTCCTGGCTTCCTTCAATGATGGACTATATAGTGTGGAAGTGTAAGCCCAATAAACACTTTCCTCCCCAACTTTCTTTGTGGTCATGGAGTTTTATCAAAGCAATAGTAACTCTAACAAAGATAGCCTCATTGAAACATCTCCAGAGGGAACCTTTGAAAACAGTGTAGTATGAAGGTGCCAGGTCTTGTGTGATGAGTATTCCTTACCAGGGGGAGCATCTTCCTACTATCTGGCATATTATGGGAAGCAGAGTAAAAGGGAGTATCGCAGGGTTATAGGACTATATCAGGCCCTCTCCTGTCCTTTAGAACCATGCCCTAACTTTTAGCCACCCCAGTGAAATTCTTATTCCTTGCACTTCCTACCCATGACTCTACCTCCCTTCCTAACTGATTTTACATTTCTTCCTTTGGCAAACAAATGATATGCTCTGCTCTCACTGTAGTGAATTTATATGGTACACATGATTCAGACAGAATTCCCTCCTTACTGGGATAGGCTACTGAGGGTGACAGAAAAGTTACTAGACAATTCTATAGTAATAAGGAAAACTACACCAGCATTGTGCTATTTCTCTACAGGACTTTGGGCAAAGCCTTTAACACATGCTCATGTTATCCCCAGGAGAGCCATAAGAGGCAAGACGATATTTTAATTCTCATTGACATGAATGAGAACACGAAGACACAGGACTATTAGGCGATGTGATATGTACAGGGTCATACAGTTTATAAGTAATAGAACCACCATTCCAGTCTCAAAAGTGAATCTACAGTCTATTCCTTTAGGCTCTGTGCTGGTATGCAATAAAATATAAACAAATACCTCATTTAATGTCCACATCCATTCTAATGACAGCATCAGAAACCCTTTTTATCTAAATAGTGTGAAGCAAGGTAGTAAGTGGGTAATTGGGGTTGCAGTTGAATCTGTCTCCCTCCAAAGTCAGGGTGATAGCTAGAATACCACGGAGAAGGTGTGTGTTTGTGAGTGTGTATGTGTGTGCATGTGTGTACGTCCATGCTAATTTTGTGGAATTCTGTGTGTGAGCAAAGAATCCACAAGCTAAGCACTGTGGATTAGCAGGTCTTTTCCTTCATCCTATCATGAGAAGATGTTTTCCACATCTCCCAGCTTCTTCTCTGGGGTTTGCAATAGTAAACAAGTCAGCTTAGGAAGATATTTGCACTTATCCATCCTTCCATATGCCTCAGAACACAGAGACCATGCCTTGTGAACTTCCAAGAAGGATAGTTGCTGTTCATCATCAAACCTCCTCTGACTTTTCCCTTTCTGTAAATATTAAGGGACTTAGTTTCAGAGTGGAAATTGAGGTTTGGGATGGTTGCTTGCTTTTCGGTCTGTCTGGTAGAAGTATAATGTAAACCACATGTATCTAAGCATTCTAATAAGCACATTTAAAATGTAAAAATAAGGGCTGGAGAGATGGTTCAGTGGTTGCGAGCATTGGCTGTTCTTCCAGAAGGATGTGGTTCATTTCCCAGCATCCACAATGTGGCTCACAACCATCTGTAACTCCATTCCTAGGGGATCAAATGCCCTCTTCTGGTCTCTGTGGGAACTGCACACTCATGGTGCACAGACCTACATTCAGCAAACATGAATATGTATAAAATAAAAGTAAATACAATCTAAAATGTTAAAAATAATTGGATTGACTTAATTTTTCATGATATATTTCAACAAACATGAAAATATTATGTCCACATGTAATCAAATGAAACATAGCACCAAAATATTTTATTCATTTGTTTATAATAAGTATTTAAAACTAAGTCTGCATGTCATGATGGCAGCATGTTTCCAAATAAAGAACCCATATTTCATGTACCCACCACACTGGAAAGCACAATTCTTAAGGCACTTGTACAGCAAATACTATGGCAGAGAATAATTTGGTCAGGAACTGGACACAGGAGAAAGATGAATAAGCAACAGGCCCCATAAGTTGTAATTTTTGTATGTGAATTACATAAAGGAAGATGAAGATGAGAGTCCATTACACAACATTAACCACAGCCCTTGCTCTCAATGCTCTTGGTTCTAGCTGGTTTCACATTGGTTTAATTCATGAGCCTTGAGAGGTTGCATATATCAGTAGAAGGAAATTAAGTTATTGGCATCAGATATGAGTTATAAGACTATGTCTCACTCATTTGCTGTGTGAACTTGGGCAAGGTTCTTAACTCCTCTGAATTCATGTTTGACTACCAGCTCACATGGTCATCTCGGGCAAAGTATTACATTGCATGTGAACAATTAACACTGAGACCAAAAGCTTGAGAATGGGGGCACCTCATTTTCTTAATATTTACTTGGCTGCATTAGAAGGAAAGGAAAATCTGATGCCAGGTAGCCACTCTTCCACTGTGACATCCCAGAATGGTGGCAGCTATCCAAGGTCCATAGCCACTGAGTATCCATATAATCTGAAGAGGTGAGATGCCAATTGTAGACTGACTTGGGGGTGACTCACATGGGTGGTAAAGGGCTCCCACTGCTGCTGTTTTGATATAAAATTGATGATTTAGTGCTCTAAGGTGGAGCCATTAATTACTCATGACTGCTCTAGGATTTCTACTTAGTCAGAGACTGGAAAAAGAACAGAAGAGACCATCTGTCTGCCAAAACCAGTGGCTTCTGACCTTACTCTTTAAGCTACCAATTCTCTGTTCTGAGTGATCTGTGATGGAGCCACCAAGATGTTAGCCTAGGCAGTTATCACAGGCCAACTAGTGCTGTGCAAGACACTTTACATGTGAAAATGCATCTGCACCTCAAGGAGGTATGACAGGCAAGGGTAATTTCCAATTTTAGTGACAGACAAATCAACATTCAGATCTGCACGAAAGATTATAGACAGCAGAACTCAGCTTTGAACTTGGATTTGGTTTGATTCAACACTCCTGTTCTCATGAAAATTTTGCTCAATTTTATTAGTTATTGAGGAAATGTAAATCAAAACCATTGATATCAGGTTAGAATGCTCGTTTGGTCTTTGGAAAATAATGCAATAAAAACAATGTTAGCGAAGAAACTGAAAACCATGAACTGCATTCCAGGACACTGGGAATGAAAATGGCACAGCTGTTATGGGAAAGTATTTTGAAAGTTTCTTAAACTGTTAAACACGTTTACTACATAATTCAAGAATTCCACTCTAAGGCATATGGCACTAAGCACAGAAAAGTTTAAACAAATAGTTGGGGGCATTCATAGCTGTACTCTCTACAAAGATCAAAGGTAGTAACAATAAATGTCTGTCAACTGATCAATGGATGAACAAAATATAGCCTATGGAATATTATTGACATATGATAAATGCTGACATGTGGAACTATGCAGATAGACCTCACAAACATTTTGTGAAGTGAAAGAAGCTGGGTTATAAAAGGTCATAAATAGTAAGATGTATGCTATATAAAGCACACAGAGAAGAGTCATCCAAAAAGTTAGGAAATAGATAGACCAGGGGTTGCCAGTGCTGGGAAGAGGGATCTAAGAAGAGGGAATGACTACTAATGAATACTGGTTTCTGTTAGTGATGAATGTGCTTAGAACTATTTAGAGGTGATAGTTACACAACCCTGCAGATGTGTGAAATGTCACTGAATTGTGCACATTAAAATGATTAATAGTTCATTTTATATTATGTAAATTTTAGTTCAAAAGAATGTGAAAAAATAAAAGCAGCCCCTTATTTGCTTCCTAACATCACTAGATAGAGGAGAGACATGCAGCATAAGGAATGTAGGAAAGGAAATGAGAGACATCTGGGACAAAGAGAGGAGGTGCTACACAGCTTCCTTGATCCCAGCTCTCAGCCACGCTCTCAGACTTCCTGGATACCAGCCTAGTGCTCAGGATGAAGAGGGTAACCGTTCGGCTCTCCTAGACTTTGATTTCACTTAAAATATTGCTAGCAACATAACTCATTCATTTACTAATTAATCTAAAAGCTGTCTACTAAGCGACCACACTACCAAACAGCCTTCTAATGCTGCAAACAAAACAGACAAACACCCCTGAATTTTTCAAGTCACTTTCTGGAGAAGCATTTGAGATATTGTGGGCAAAACATTCTTAGGTTTATCAAGAGCCTCTGTGTATAAAGTCTTGTGTGAATTTTGAGAATAAATAAGTGGAGATATTCAGAGTATTTAGAAGCTTATTATGATACATAGATAGCTGGTTGTAAACAGGGGGCCTGATCTCAATTTTGTTCTGGGGCAAAGTAGTACATCAAAATAAGTCTAACATATTATGAAGAAAGCTATGGCTAGGGAAAACAGTCTTTGCTGGGTATATGAGAGGTAGTATGTTGCTCTTCTTTGAAGATCTACCTTATCTGCTTGGGCTGCCATGTCTATAGACTTGTTCTGTTAGCTTCTGGTAGGCCTGCCTCTAGCCTCTCCACACTCCATCTCCTGTTCTTGCTATCATGATGGATGGTGGTGACATGTTAAATTATTCAGGCTCCGTGTCTTCCTCAAGCTGGTGACAGCAATATTGCATTTTCAGATTGTCCCAAACTGCACCAGATAGAGAAGTATGTGTCTAAGGAATGCAAAAACCATCTGACCCCTAACCATCCAGGGAATATAAATGGTGCCAGCCATGGGTGGAGGACAGAAACCAATAAAACTTTCCATGTCCTTTGAACCACACAAGTAGCAACTGCTCCCACTATGGAACTAAATCACAGATATTTATATGCATTCACCTCTTAGAGATATTTTCATGCATGGTGTGTGTGTGTGTGTGTGTGTGTGTGTGTGTGTGTGTGTGATCATGTTCTAGTTTTTTTGTTGTTGTTGTTGTTAGAAAACACTCTGATCAAAAGCAACTTATGGAAAGAGAAGATTTATTTCATCTGACTCTTTTAGATTGTAGTCTATTTTTGAGAGAAGTCAGGGCAGAAACTCAAGGCAGGAAGCTAACGCAGAAACATGGAGAATGCTATTTACTGGCTCAATCACTGGTTTCTGCTCAGCTAGCTTTCTTATACAGACAAAGCCCACCTACCTATGATGATGACAACCATCATAGTGGATTGGACCCTCCCATGTCATTCCCCAGTCAAGGCTATCTCTTACCAATATGAGCAATCTCATTTTGGGACTTCTTTAATTGAGGTTTCTCCTTTCCAAGTGACTATAGGTTGTGTCAAGTTGACAATAAAAACTAACCAAGATAGTGTATACTTATGTGTGCATGAGGAAGAGGAAGGACAATCTTGGATATTGTCCACAGGAATTATACCTGTCTACTTTGAGATAAGATTTCTCACTGGTCTGGAGAGCACCAATTGATTGGCAAGCCAGTGAGCCTCAGCATGTGTCATCACATGTAGCATTTTAGTATAGGTTTTGGAGGTCAAATTTGGGCCCTTATGCTTGCAAGGCAAGTGCTTTTCTGAATTAACCACACATCTAGCTTATTCTTAGAGTCATTTTGAAAATAACTACTATCTGCCTGCCATGTGTAGTGACTGGCAAACTGTGCAGAGATGATGAAACATGTGCTTAGTTCGCAAATGTTGACAAGCAAGAGTATCTGTGTTTCCTTGCCATAGTTAGGGAATCACAAAGGTAAGCAATGAGATCTGGATTCAGAACCTGGATTATCTGAATTCCTAGGAGATTCTGCAGCATCTCTGGGGTTCATGCTGAATTTTGAAATTGGCCTTTATGGTGAAATATATTCACAATAAAAGTACAATTAAACATGATTTTTATAATTTCACAAAAAATGGAAGTACATACATTTATAGAAGACATTAAAAATTATGACTTCTCTCTAAAGTAGAGTTTCATGAGATCATTAAAATGCTGTGACATAAATCTATATTTACTGACAGGCACAATTCTCCATGATACATTGTTGAGCACAAAAGTGTACAGAGAAAAATACAAAGAGGAATTTTACATACTTGCTGATACTTGATATTAATTCTACTATGTATAGAGTAAAAACAAATACATAGTTATATATCCTATGATAATAGAGACATGACCCAGGGCCTCAAACATGTTAGGTAAATTATCTGTTACTAAACCCAATGCCCAGCCCTGAAAATGAGTATATTTTAAATCAAAAATAAAAAGCTAGTGACGCACTCCTTTTTATCACAGTGCTTTGGAGAATTAAGTAAGAGGGTCAAAAAATGTAAGACCAGCCTTGCTGAATAGTAAAATCTTCTCTAAAGCAATCAATTAATAAATTAATAGATCAATCAGATGAAGTAAAAATTCATTATTAGATGTTTATAAGGTTATAAACAAAAGTATAAAGCCTACAAAAGTACAAGGCAATTCTATTTTTGAACTATATTCGCTTAGCATGAATATGCATACATTGATATTTGAGGAAATATATTGAAGCGCTACTGGTGGTTGGATCCTTTCAGTGAAAAATTTTAAGGTATTTATATTTCTTTTCTCATTTTTACTGATATGCATTTTATAATTTTCCTCCAATTTATAATTTTTCTCCAATATATTTCAATTATTGGCAATAAAAATAGTAGAACTGACATACATTTTTGGAAAAAGGTTTCTTATTTTTGCATCATCTTAGGCCAACTTGTCATTTGACCTCTACTGTAACATGAGCATCCCAGAAAGAGATGTCCCATCTTTCAAGAATGAACATCCCAATTTATTGTCAAATTTTGGCCCCATACCCTACATAAACTCTTTAATCCAATTTAACCCATTGTCTAACTAAAATAAAGCACTATCTTCTAAAACATCCCAGTGTTAGTCAGGGAAGATTGTATTTTCTAAAGGGGTCTTTTACAAAATCTCCCATTCTACTTTTTTTTTTTTTTTTTTTTTTTTGCCTTTTGGCCTTTATTAGTTCTGGCTCACATCAGAGGTAGAATCTCTTGTTTCACTTCTTACTCTGCTCTGACCTTAGGGATCATCATGCAATCCACTTATTATGAAGGAATGACTGAGAGACGTCCAGTGCTCATCTAAAAGACACTGCAGCCTCTCTGGCTCTCTTGTAATACAGGCACTCTGCATGTTGTCTCTTTGGAAATCTGCCATTGCCCAGTGAGAAGCTCAGCCATGTGAAGGGGTCATCAACAAGGAGATGAATTTTCAAAATACCTCAGCTATCTCTGGTGGCAAAATATGAGGGAAGCAGCTTGTAATTGATTCTAACCAATTTCCCACACAGAGCCTGATTATGTTGGAACTGAGACAATACATGCCTCCTTTATCTTTGATGAACTTTTGACTTCTGGAATCTATGAGAAAAAGATTATAATTTTAAGGAACTAAGTCTGGGATGGTGTGTTTTGCAGAAGTAGATAATAAGAAACCTACAGTATCTAGTCCTATAAAATTGCTGTCTTTTAAAGCCATTATCATGTGCCAGCCCTGTGCAATGGAAAGATGAACTCAGTTTCCAGAGATGTAGGGTCTACATATGTCCTGTTACTAAGATGATAAATGAAAAAGATATTAGCATCCAGCAAATATTGCATACCACTTAACAATTTTAATTCCTTCCTTAAGATAAGGACATATTTGTCCCTCAGGATGATTGGATGAGATTGGCATTGCTATTCCATTTGAAAGATAAGAAAATGAGGGTCAGAGATGCTATAAATGGCTTGCTCAAGGTCATGTAGCTCACTGATGGCAAAATGGAAATAGGATACAAAGGGAGTTTTGGGGCGGGGCAATTGGATAAAAGGGAATATTTGAGTCTCTGCTGTTGGCTGAGAATCAAGTCTCCTGCAATTTGCATCATCCAGATTCTATTTATCCATTGGGAATGACAAGGTCAGGTTGCTCCTTTATTCCATATGATAGCCTTTCAGAGGACAGCTAGTGAATCTACTTGCAATCTTCCCATCCAAAGATAAATATTATTAATAATCTTTTCAGCTATTTCTCACTTACATTTAAAATAGGACTTTTGGGATTATAATTTATTTTAGAAAAATTATAGTACAAAAAGAACATAGCAACCAAGTCAAATACTATTATTTTTTTCTTATTTGTATATTTAACCATGCATTTAAAATGCATATATTTTACAGTGCATACTGTTATTATGAGGATACCCTGTGAGTTTTGTAAAAACTGAGTACATATTTCTTTGTTCTTGAACTATGTATTGGGATCTAATTATATGTGTAGCATCTTTCTCCTTCATAATTTCCATCTATACTATGCATGTGTATTTTTATGTTTGGACATATCTAGATCTACAGATTAATATCTTCAATATAATCATGTATAGCCAACAAAACATTAAGAATAATTTCCTCTAAATAATAATTTTCTTCTATTTGATCACCTTTTCAACTCTTTGGAGGAAATAAACATAGCTCATTTGTGAAATTAAAATAAGGATTAATGTGTTGTAAACATTAGCATTTGTGTTAATATTCATCTCTAACATAATTTGATATCTGCCTCATTATTTAACCAATCCCCTGATGTCTAAGGTTTTCGTTTTTTTTTTTTTTTTCTTTTTTAATGTTGCTAAAGATTGAATTCAGGACCTCTAACAAGCTATGTGAACACTTTACCACTGAAATAAACTTCTAGCCTTAGAAAACTTTTTCTTTAAATCATTGTTCCATATAATATATTTTGATCATGTGTTCCTCTCATCGAACTCCTCCTAGCTCCTCTTTACCTCCCTCCCCACCCAACTTCATATCCATTCTTTCTCTCTAAAGACAAAAAAACTCTCCAGAACTGAAACTCAAAACAAACAAAATGCCAGTAAGATTTTAAAAAATGCCCAAGCACACACACACACACACACACACACACACACACACACACACACCAACTAATGATAACATAAAACAACCAACCCCCCCCCCAAAAAAAAAAAACATGGAGTTCGTTTTGTGTTGGCCAACTACTCTGAGAAGGAAGTCTGCCCTGGAGGGTAGATGATGTACCCAATGACTCCCCATTGGAGAAAACTGATCAGAAATGTTTGTTTGCTTGCTTATTTTTCTAAATAGTGATGTGAAGCCTACATAAAGAGGAGTTGCAATAGAAAACAAGATTGACTCAATTCATGCCTCAGATCCATATTGTCAAAATGATGTCTGCAAGGATGTACCTTCATAATCCTGATCTGCTGTATGTAAGAGTGGCCAATCCACTGTATCCTCCATCATCCCCCATAGCACTGGGTATTGCATTATTATTTCAGACTCTTAGTGATTTTGATATGATTTTCACATTTTGAATTAATTTTGTCACCTTTTTGCAAACATAAAGTAAGTCTGCTCAAGGACTTTGTGAATTTTGTTGTCTAGAATCAGTCATGACAGCTAAGGAGTGATCTGACCTGCACTGAGCAGAAACCAGTTACCAGTTGCTGGCCCTGCATATGAGACATAATCACGCTACCAGGAGTTCTGCAGTTGTGCTGACAGCTGACTTATATTCAATATGCCCTCAGTTCTTTGTTCACATGAAGTGCAAACAAAACAGGTCTTTTTCCTATCTGTAGAATTGATTTTTCTATACCAAAGTAAGGAATATTTTGTACTGCCAAATTATATGTGTATGATTCAGCCCTTTCTTCTAGTCTCTCAAGATACTTTTGTCCTAACTGTTCGATCTCTCCTTTTCATTATTCTCTGACTTTATGTCCTATATGGATTGGATAAACACAAGGAGAGAGAACTAATAGTTACTAGGTATCTGCCAAATGTCAGGCAGCAGGACTAGAGGTTTATATTTGGCTACATATTGAGACCTGTCTCAGAGACAGATGATAGATAGATGATAGATAGATAGATAGATAGATAGATAGATAGATAGATAGATAGATATAGAAGATGGATAGGTAGATATCATTAACTGTGTGCACAGTTAGAGGAAGATACAGGATGTTTTACACTATCACTCTCCACCTCATCCCTTTGAGACAGGGTCTATTCCAGAACTTGGAGCATGCCATTTTTCAACTAGGCTAACTGGCCAGCAAGTCCTGATAATATGCCTATTTCCACTACTCTCTCCCACCTAGGGTCATAGGCACATGTCCATTCCCACCATTTTGATGCATGCTAAGGAAGCAAACCTCGGTAGTTATGATTGTTTAGCACTCTTATACATTGAACAATTTCTCTAGCACCTTTCCACAGATTTTTACAAGCTTTTCAGCCTGTCTTGATTCCTCCAAGATTATAATCAACCCTGCGGTTCTGAAACCATATCTCAAATCATTTTAGCACCTTAAAAGTAATTTGCTTGTACCTGGAGACAGGGACTTCAAAGTAAATACTTACTACTTCTATGCATGTTAAAACTCCATTCTGTGTGAAACATCTTTATGTTCCCTCTTCTAGCTTTCAGACTTTTTCTTGATATAAGTGACACATCTGACAGTTTCGGGATGAATTTAGTTCTATACTTTCATCTAGTAATAAGGTTTCGGTTATTTGATGCAATGGGGCAATCATTTTCTTGTTCTCATTGTTCCAAAAGCAATTGAAAACCTTGAATTATTTTTGTTGGTTTTCCTTCAGTTTCACCCATAATGCATTGACAAATATGAAGTTGTAGCCTTCCTGGAAGTAGTCTTTGAAGTTTAGGATAAACTGTTAGGGATTTTGACCTTCCTTCCCATCTTTTAGTTTCCCATACTAACACATCTCTTCCCTTTATGACCCCCATGTCATTTCTCTTTGCAGTTATCTTTAGTTATTTGTTAAGCACTTCAGTTTTTTTTTTCATAGTGTTCTGTGCAAAAATCTATTTCATTTCAGAATCTCTGGCCAAAGAACCAGCAGGTTCTCTCCTTTGCTATTAAATTATGATGTGTATGTGTATGTTCCTAAATTTTTGGTTATAAATTTTCATCTTTTAAAATTGAAATGTTCTTATTTTACTAATATCCAGTGCTGGCAAGGATTTTATGAAATGATCATTTTCCTAAATTCCTGTGAGCAGTGCAAATTTCTACAACCCTTTTGGGAAGCAATTTGGCAATATGGAAAAGAAATATGTTAAAAATATCCATCTCTTTTGATACACTTCTGGGAATTCACCCTAAAGAGACTATCCTATACATAAGAAGGGGTTTATGCACCATTATACATGTGTTAATGCTATTTGAGCATATTATAAAATAGATAATACATTTTATGTCCAACTTGAAGGGAATAGTGAATGGTGTTGCAATATGATATAGGATTTGGGGCAATAAGTACTATAGGAAACAGGTATGCTCCCCACAGCCATTTTTTAAAAAATGACACAGAAAACATAAACTCCATATTAACAAATTATTAGCACTAAACATGGAGATTCTGGGTGTTACATGTGAATAAGATATTGATACCCCCCACCATCTTACACATAACAATGATACAATTTGTCAAAAGATAAAACACTACATGGGGGTTCTGGAAAGAAAACAAGAGCATGTATATTTATCCCTAGAAAGGTAAACCACACATGCTAACCAGGCTACAGGTACGTCAACAAGTTTTCTTTTAATGGATTGAGGATCTGGTGGATGCATTTCAGATAAGCTAAAGAAAGAAAGAAAGACAGAAACCAAAAAAAGAAATCCACAGACTGTACAAGTTTTGCTCACATATTGGCTGCCCTCTGGGCCACAAAGGTATGAGGCAGGTCCCAACAAGCTCAGCTACCAGTAACACTGAAGTGTTCACAATACGCCCCAAGGTCAGACATGTTTGTACATGCCTGGCAGACACACCCGCCCAGTTAGCCCCAGGTCAGGATAGGCATTTCCGGCTCAAGGCGTCTGGTAACCAAGGCGACCACCGGACACATCCGCCTGGCGAACTCCAGGTTAAGATAGCCATTTCCGGGTCAAGGCGTCTCGCGTGACCGGGATCCGTGATGTCACGTAGCCACGCAGGCGCGCAGCATGGCTACGTCATTAAGTCTACCTGGGCACGCCCCGCCTTATAAAGAGCGGCCATGACTGGCCTAAGCCCCTTCCTCACACGTGTTTTCTCCCGCGCGCGGGCACTCACTTCCTTTCTGTCCCCCAATAAACTCTATCAGCGGATTCTGTCGTGTTTCGTGACATTTCCTTGCAGGGTAACAGCGCAAATAACTAACAAACACAATTCTGGAATTTGAGCTACTGCATGCCATTCCAGGAAAAACTGGAAGTAGGCAAGTTAACAGTATTATAAAACAAAGCATCAGTAGCCTGTGATGAAATACAACAAAATCCAAGGGTTCTCATCACAATAAGTCAAGATATTCCCTAAATCAATTTAAAGTCACTCAGTATACAGAGAAGCAGGAAACCTTGCCTATTTTCAAGAGAAAAGACAATTGTAAATTTTCCCTAAGAGGATATAGATGTCAGAATTATCAGATAGGTGTCACTATACCTGAAATAAATTAGGCACACGATGCTTTCAATGAATAAAAATGTAAAAATTATTACAGGAAGCTTATATTAATATCTGCTGGCAAGTGGATGACTGTTGGAGAGGGAGAATAGTTTTTCTATAGGCATGTGTCTATTTTAGATATATAGGTATAGGTGTAGATATATAGTGAACAACACAGAAGATGGGGCAGAAAGAAAGTAATACTTGAGAAAATGGAGAGGAATCCTGTGAAGTGTTGTGGTCTGGACGTGACATGGCTATTACATACACGAACTCATAGTGGCTGTGATTAATGCCCAAGACCTGAACAAAATCAAGCTGGTTAAAAGGGCTAGAGAGGGTCTCCTCAGGCCCCAGGCCCTACCTAGGGAGCTATTGGCAAGTTGATGGCTGCAAGTGGAGAGAGAACTACTTTTCTTTAGGAGTGTGGCCACTGATAGGATCCCTCATTCCCCATTGGATGACTCCACGTCAACACAAGTAACGGCATCACTAATTGGACTCAGTGGGTTAAACAAACAAACAAACGGATATAGAAGCAAGACATGAAGTTGGGAGGAAGATTAGATGGGGGTCCCAGGGGATAATTGGAGTGAGGAGTGAGGGGTGGGTATGATCAAGATACATTGTATACACTATAACATTTTGAAAGAATAGTAAAAATTAAAAGAAAAAGATAAATAAGAATAAATAGGAACTAATGGATGCCCTGACTGGATGGGAAACATAATTAATGACTTTGAAGATAGAATAGCAGCAATTTCATGGCCAAAGCAGAAACAGAAGAAGGTATAACAATTTTACACGATGACCAAGGCATCCATGAGACAATACCAAAAAGCCTAAAGATAGATACCTAGATATTGTCAATAACGAAATGAAGGGGGACAAAATAAATAAAGAATGACATTCACAGAATTTAGTATAAGGGCGATCCCAGGGAATACCAGGCAACATGAACATGGAGGGCATGAGGGGTCCATGAACATCATAGTGTCACTGCTGAAATGAAGCACAGAGGTTTTTGCTCTATCCTTTTCAATACAGCAAAGCAAAGTAAAGGACCAGAATTTGAAAGGAAGGAGTAAAACTGCGTCTCCTCGCAGTCGACATGACTATTTATACATACAATAGCTACAAGGGATCTATAAAATAACTATTTGAATAAGTGATCTTTAGCGGGGCTGAAAAATGTGAAGTAAATATTCAAGAAGTCAGTTGTAGTTATACAGACTGACAGAGGACAAGTGGAAATGATGTTCCAAAGCACTTCCTCTTTAGTTTAGTTTAAATAGGTAATGAAACGTTTGGTAGAAGGCATGCTTGACTTCTACAAAAACTACAAAGTGCCACCAAAAGAAATTTTAAAAAGCTAAACAAATGAATTAAAAATGCTATGCAAGTGGATTGAATATGTAGCATTTTAAGATCCCACCTCAAATTTATATAAATATTACATGGAATACTAGTTGTCATTTTAGCAGGCATTTTCACATAGAAATCATTGAGATAATTCCAAAATGTATAGAGGAGCACAAACAACCTGCCATGCCAAAGCAGCTGCAAAGTAGAGCAACCTTGAGGGATTTGCACTCTAGGGTTTCAAGGTTTACCATAAGTCCACAAAACCAAGGCAGCGTTGGTATCACCAAAGAATAGGCAACAGATAAAAAAAGAAAATAACAAAAACCAACCAACCAACCAAACAAACAAAAATCCAGACAGAAAACTCAGCAATATACACAGGTGACTTTTGACACAGTTATTTACTCAAGAGAAACACAAGCATACGCTCACATAAACTACTGTATACATTCATAGCAGCTCTACTCCGAGTCGCACAAACTTGGAATGAATTCAAGTGTCCATCAATGGGTATGCAGATGAAATAGAAATATATTTCTAGATAACAAAGCCATTCAGCATTGAAAATGACCTAGAGCTATGTACAGTAGTGCAGATGAATGTCAAAATCCCTGTGCTGAAGCTAAGATGTCAGACACAAAGGAGAATATACTGTTTTCCGTCGCTTATGTGACACACTACAAAAGACACATCCTCTGTGGTTACAGAAAGCAGATTTGTGGTTGACTGCTGTGGGGGAAGGAAGCTTGTGCTGTAGAAGTTCACCAAAAGCCAAGAGAATGCTTTAGAGGGGGGATATGAAATGTTTTCTAATGGCTATATTTTCCAAAACTTGCAGAACTGAAAACTATAAATTAGTGCAGTTTATATAACTTACACTTGGTAAATTTCATTTAGAATTGAATATAGAAAAATACTAGTGAACTGAGAAAAAGTCAGATTAAAATTGAATTATAGGTGCTGTTTGGATGGCTGGGTGATACAATTTGTTTTTAATTTATCTGTCTGTTCTTTGGGGAACTTTACAAATTTTACTTATTTTTTTTTTAATGGTACTAGGGATGTAATGCAATCCTTGAATCTACAAGAGAAGTAGTCTACCACGGAGCCTCAGCAGTCCCACAAAATTTCTGCAGTGAACTGAACCATTATCTCTGCCATTTATCAGACTGAGAAGTGCAACGAGTTATTGGTTACACATATAAGCAATATGTAATCTAAGACAACTTGTTCCCAATCACCTTCTTCTTGGTGTTCTCATTTAAGGGCAGAGAGGTAATCCCAGAGGGACAATAGTCCTCACTTCTCCTCTGCATTTCAGGCATGAAATTGCAGGAGAGACAATTCAATGAATTATCAGATAGTCTGATTTCAGAAGAATAATCCCCTTTTCCCCAGCAACTAGGAAAATTTTGCTATATCCCACATTAGCTTGGAATTGTTTTCTGTACTGAAAATTCATCATATATATCCAACATAGGCTAGGAAAAAAAGACTAGATTTGGGATGAAAACATGCAAATTAATCTCACTTCTTGAATTCTGTGGTGGCTTTAAACAGCTTTTCCATTCTTTTGTACATGTCCTCTTGAGTTGAGGTGGTCTCTGATTCGTGCATCTGTGTGAGCTTCTTACTGCTTTGAATGAAAGGAACAGAAGAAATGGACCCGTGGGCCTCCCAAAACAAGGTCAGAAGGGAACATGCAGCTTCATCTAGTTTTTCCTAGGAGGACTACACTGACAGAAGCCAGACTTGATCTACAGAATCTGACTCTTCAGAACCTCTCAAGAGGCCTCATAGAGGCAAACAGGTCACAGCAGCAGCAGAAGTCAACAATTTGCATGAGCCAGCATACAACTAGCTTCCTACAACCTCAGATACCTACAATTATACCTGTCGTTGGGCTCGACCACATTAATGTCCCAAGTAAGCACTACTAGTTTATGCCTTCCAAAATTCCCAATACAAAGAACTGTGAGCAGATATAAATGTATTAATAGTAATAATAATAATAATGATGATAATAGCTATGATTAACCACAAAGCTTTGTGACAATTTGTTATGTAGTTGTAATCACCTGTAACAGTTCCTTAGTTGGATGGCTTAACTTCTTTAAACATTGTTTTCCACATCTCTAAGACAATGCCTACTCTTCAGGGCTATTGTGAAACTTAAATTAGAGGGTGCATTCAAAGAATGCAGCAAACTTTGGATGACTAAGGAAATATTGGAGTTTTTTCTACTACCAATTTTTGTATAATTAAACCATTAGTTGAATGCATTGTATATGATAAACCTATGAAGTTATGATGAAAATATATTGGTAATATATAATACCTTCTATTATCTGGCTCTCACTAAACATAGTTCAAGAAAATGCTCATCCTGGGAGGCCATCATATGAGTTTGGTTCTAAATTCTTTATGAAGCCCATCTTTCCAAGCAAGTCAGTCTATATGGGAATGCATCTGCCTTGGATTGATGCTGTTACATGGCTAGCAGAATTGCTTCGAAGAGTGTATCCATGAATATCTTAGAGAATGTGTGGCCAGGGGTTGTGGGGTCCTCATGAAAGGAGCATCTTCCCATGTGTCATCTAATTAGGTCCATTACTAGCTGCATGACATGAGCAGAGTGTGCCTTCACTCACATGTTGAGGAGATGACAGAAGTGACCTGACAGGGTCTCCATACCCAGTGCTGTCCTCAGCTCTCCGTATGGTATGACAACATTCTGTAGAACAGAAGCTGATGGTGGCAACTGGGAAGTTTTCAGAGCAGTCCATGCTCAATGGGGTGAGGGGAGAGCATCCATTGGAGATGAAGAACCTCCATTTCCCCTAAACTGGGAAAGGTCCATTTCCTCTGAGCCAGACAATATAAAGTCTTCTGGACAAATTCTAACTTTAATTAGCTGAGATCCAAATGGAATGGACAAAATTCAATTGGCTATTTGCACTTTTCTTTTTCTTTCTTGAAAAAGTTTAGAGTTTTAAGTGGCTTTTGGAGAAGAGGGTAGGAAAATATTTAAAAAAAAACAAATAACCCAACAACATGAATCTAATTATCTAGAGTTGTTTCAATACAACTGCTTTAGGAAAGAGTAGCAGGGGGGTGTTTGTGGGTAGGAAGAGTTCTTCTGACCACCCCCAATGTCTCCAGTATGGGTTTTACCCTCCTGTGTTTTTGGTACGGCACCTAACAAGTGCTAAGTGTGAGAGAGTATTGGCCAAAAGGAACAAAGCAAGAAGAGTTCACAGGACAACCTCCATGGAGCTGCAGACACTCTGAAAGGATGTTCTCATTTTAATACTATTTGCCGAGTTATTAGCCTGTTGATCCCAATGTGAAATATTTCACATGTGCTGAGACTCAATTTTCCCTTCCCTGAGCTACCAACCTGTCCCTCCGCCCTTTTCCATTTCTGTCCCACTAGAAAGCAGCATCTTGTCAGAGCAGACCTTACACTCCTTCTTCAGACCTAGTCATGAATCCTGGGGTAAATTTCATATGCCCTGGATGTAAGTGCCGACTGCCACCACCACCAGGATGGTATTTCAGGACAATAGAGACGGATGCAGGTGGAACCCACTTTTGAAATCACTGTTCCATAGCCTGGAGAGATGACTCAATGGTTAAGAGCACCCGATGCTTTTCCAGAGGACATTGGTTTGATTTCCGGCACCTACATGACAGCTTACAGCTGTATATGACTCCAGCCTCGGGGGAGCTGATGCCCTCTTCTAGCCTCCACAGGCACCAGGCACACATGTGATGCACAGACATGCATGCAGGGAAAACACCAATACGAATTTTTTTTTAAATCACCGTAATGTAAAAAGAACCTGTAACTTCTGTTCTTTTTCCACACCCACAAGGGCAAGGCACAAACTAATGTTATGACTGTTTGAAGGGATTCAAAACCCAGTGGCATGAAAATTATTACTAGCTAAGTGTCAGGATTTCAGTGGCTGCACTCTGGCTCTATTCACGTTGCCATATGGCTTTAGGCATACCATATAACATTTTAAACTCCTCTATTTTCTCTTCTTAAAAAAGAAAAGCAATTTTCTATTTACCAGACAGATTGTAAACCATACTCAGTTTAGTGAGAGACCATGACTAGATAGTTAGCATTCTTGGAAATGGCTCCTAATCAGGTTCTTTGGCTGGTCTCTTCCACCCCAAAAAGAATATCACCAGCTTTAACTTGGAAGAGAACATGGTAAACATGATAGTCCTGGTGAACCTTTCTATCTCTCTCCTAGAGAAGAGCCAACCCATACCTAAGCCCCATTGTTTCTCCTTAAAACCCAGAGGCTTAGTCATGTATTGGCATCTCCACAGCTGTAGTCTCAGGTTAAACTTCCATGTTCTCTGTTTAGCCATGTTTAGTATTCCCTGCCAGTCTCCAGGCTTCCATGTCTCCAATGTCACTTCCATACAAAGTATTAAAATGAAAATCAAGCCACTTATAATCCCTGTTTATGAGTCTCTAATGGCTGCTCATTAATCTAGGATGGTGCTCTAAAACCAACAACTGTTTTAAGTCATGGATCCACATTCTGCTTCTCTAGCCTTGCTTCTCTCTGCACAGTGCTCCACGCCTCCAAACCTGGGCCTTCAAATATATTAACTTACCTCTGGCATCAGGGTCATCACATTGTCTTTCTCTGCTTACAATGCTTTGGATTCACTTCATCCAGGTGTCTGTACTCAAGATACCTTCATATAGAACCTTTCCCTGAATCGCCCTATCTGAGACCCCCTCTTCTGATACCTCATCATTCTATCTCCTTCCTCTACACTATTTTCTCTGTAGCATTTACTACTTTCTGAATTACATTGCAGCTCCATTCATTGTCCTCTCTTACATGAGAGTACAGGCTTAGGGTACCAGCATCTCTCGGTTCTATTACCACAGTCTTAGTTGCTCCTATGACACACACACACACACACACACACACACAC
>CABHPP010142173.1:0-40684 GCA_902168425.1 Peromyscus attwateri | reverse complement strand
TGTTGGAGAGGATGTAGAGTAAGGGGAACACTCCTCCACTGCTTACAGGAGTGCCATCTTGTGCAGTCAGTTTGGAAATCAATATGGCAGTTTCTCAGAAAAATGGGAATCAATCTACCTCAAGGCCTAGCTATACCAATCTTGGGAATATACCTAAAGGATGCTCAATCATATCACAAGGACACTTGCTCAACTATGTTCATAGCAGCATTATTCATAATAGCCAGAACCTGGAAACAACCTAGATGCCCCTTGACCAAAGAATGGATAAGGAAAAAGTGGTACATTTACATAATGGAGTATTACTCAGTGGTAAAAACAATGACCTCATGAAATTTGTAGGCAAATATGGAACTAGAAAAAAATCATTCTGAGTGAGGTAACCCAGACCCAGAAAGGCAAACAGTACGATTCACTCATAAGTGGATATTACGAGTAAAATACAGGATAACCAACTTCCAATTCACAGGCCCAAAGAGGCTAGATAACAAAAGAGGGCCCAAAGAGGGATGCTTGGATTTCCCTGGGAAGAGAAAATAGAAGAGATCTCCTGTGTAAACTGGGGGGCGGGGTTGGGGGGCAGTGGAGGGGATGGGAACTTGAGGGAGCAGGTTGGGCAGGCTGGGCAAGGAAGGAAGGTTGGGGACAGGATGGAAGGTGAGAGTAATAACATTCTATTTTGAAAGTGATTATAATTTTGTATGTTTGTGGTATATATGTGTGTTTGCATGTGTGGGCACATATCTATGTGAAGGTCAAAGGCAGATGTTGCTTTTCACCTTTTCTTTGGAATCAGATCTCTGTTATTGAACCTGGGGCTCACCATCTCAGCTAGATTGGCTGGCTAGCAATCTGCCTTTCTCTGTGCCCCTCCCACCGGGGCTGCAGACATGCACCAGCACACCTGGCCTTCATGGGTGTGTTGGGGACTTGACTAGGTCCTCATGCTTAAACAGCAAGCACTTTCCCCACCAAACCGTCTCTCTAGTCCCTTCAACATTCTATTTATCTTATATTTGTCATGTTTCCTATTCTGGAATATGCTACCTTCTTTAAAAATTAGGAAAAATTCTCTCTTGTGTGGATCTTTGCAATAATTTATATCATGTATCCCTAAAGGACTTGTAAAGCTCCCAGGAAGATAGCTGAACAGAACAATGCACTTAAAAAATTCTACCACAATAATTTAACCCTTTTCGTGTATGTTTTGGTGATTAGTTGTATATACCTATTTTACCTACATCTTAAATTTTTTAATGTTTAATCACTTTCATTTCTAGAAATAGTTTTCCATTTTTGTTATGAAGTGGCTAATGTGTTGAAGTTATGTTACTGTGTTGTTGATTATATGTACTTAATAAGAAATGCTTTCTTTCTGTGTAAACACAATGAACTTTTGTTCCTTTAAAGTTTAAAATGGATCTCCAGGAAAAAACATAAATTAAATTTACAACCTGGCTCCTCTAGAGTGTGTGTGTGTGTGTGTGTGTGTGTGTGTGTGTGTGCAACTTATCTGTGCACATAAAAAGAGTTTTTCCAGTGACATCATGAAATTTGCAGGCAAACGGAGGGAACTAGAAAAAATCATCCTGAGTGAAGTAACCTAGACCCAGAAAGTCAAACATGGTATGTACTCACTTATAAGTGGATATTAGTTGTAAAGTAAAAGGATAACCATGTTACGATCCACAGACCCAGAGAGGCTAGGTAACAAGGAGGGCTCAAGGGGGACACTCACATCTCCCTGGGAAGAGATTTTGTGGGTAGACTGGGGACAGGTTGGAAATGGGAACCTGAGGGATGGGGTGGGGGGTGGAAGGGAGAAAACTGAATGAGATGACTGAAAAGGGGGGCATTTCAGGGTGAGGTAGAAACCTGGTTCAAGGGAAACTCCCAGGAATCTACAAGGATGACCCCAGCTAAGACTCCTAGCAATAATGGATAAGCAGCTTGAATTAGCCATCTCCTGTGACCAGGCAAGACTTCCAGTGGAGGGATTGGGATACCAATTCAGTCACATAACCTTTGAACTATAGTCTGTCCTGCCTATGATATGTGCTGGGGTGAGGGTGAAAAAGAGATTGTGGGAGTGGCCAACTAATGACTGACCCAGCTTGAGACCCATGTCGTGAGAGTGAGCCCTGACACTGCCTGGAGTGCTAGGACCCAGAGGCTGGATGGCCCAGAGACCTAGGATAGAACCAAATACGACTGGAGGAAAGAAAAAAGTCAATGTAATGATGCCTAAAGACATTCTGCTACACTCATAGATTGTTGCCTAGCCCAACTGTCATCAGAGAGGCTTCATCTAGCAACTGATGGAAGTAGATACAGAGACCCACAGCCAAACATTAGACTGAGCTTGGGGAATCCTGCTGAAGAGAGGGTGGGAGGATTGTAGGAGCCAGAGGGGTCAAGGACACCACAAGAAACCCACAGAATCATCTAACCTGGGCTCATAGGAGTGCACAGAGACTGAACTGACAATCAGAGAGCCTAGGCCCTAGGCACATATGTGACAGTTGTGTAGCTTGGCCGCCTTGTGGGACTCCTAACAGTGGGAGCAGGGGCTGTCTCTGACTCTTTTGCTGGCTTTGGGGACCCTATTCCTCATACTGGGTGGCCTTGCCCAGCCTTAATACATGGGAGGTGCTTAGTCTTACTGCAACTTGATATGTCATGTTTTGTTGATATCCATGGGAGGCCTGCCCTTTCTGAATAGAAGTGGAAGAGGAGTGTATTGGGAGGGTGAGGTGCGGGGAGGGACTGGAAGGAGAGGAGGGAAACTGTGATTGGGATGTAAAATTAATAAATATTTTTTTTTTTAAAAAGAGTTTTTCTTTTTGGGTTTTTTCCTTAGAACTGTTTTGAGGGAACATGTAAAGCAGAAAATCAAGGAACTATGGAGTTTTGTAAACAATGAAAAGTTGTCCAAAGATATTTTAAGTTTGACAATAATGTGCTTTGCTTCTGTTTGGGGCCCATCTTATTGATCTCAGTTTTAATAATTATATAGGCCCCCAACCTACAAACAATCGCAGCAATAATAATAATAACAATAAAAATTAACTTTACGGGGCAATCACCACAAGGCAGACATGTGGTACGTGTTTTACAAGCATTTTTTTTCTGCATTTAGAGTAACAAGTGTATGTTGCAGGCACAATTGTTATTTCTGGATGAAGAATCTCAAGGGTCAGGAAAAGCTTCCTTCCCAAGTCACAACTTAGCAGTAGAGAGGGACTCGAACCCAGATCCTCTTCAATGCAGAGACCATCTGCTTATTCAATTCGCTGCAGCATGGAGACACAAACAGGAGTGAAATGCTATGTACTTGGCCAAAGCACTTTGCCTATGCTTGACTTTATTCAAGTCATACCCCAAACTCTTATAAATGACTCTATTGTTAAAATCCCACTCTGA
This sequence comes from Peromyscus attwateri, assembly GCA_902168425.1. NCBI lineage: Eukaryota > Metazoa > Chordata > Mammalia > Rodentia > Cricetidae > Peromyscus > Peromyscus attwateri. The sequence continues at coordinate 37,261 of CABHPP010142173.1, read as the reverse complement.
CTTGGTACTCTACCTCTGTGATCACAGCCCACACAGTTCACCACATCCTGCTTGTCAGCCAAGACATCACAGAAATTAGTAAGTGTGATTTACAACTCAGAGGCAGAGCAGGCCAGAGAGTGGGTGGTAAGTTTTAAGAATGGTTTTCAGGCGCTTGTCGCATGAGCTAAGCACAAAGAGACAAATGCTAAGGCTGATGTGTTGTGTGGTCTGTGAGAGATGAGGTCAGTATGTAACAATGGTGGGGGAAATCTTGAAAAGAGACATATGATATTTACATAATTCCTAAAAGGTGAAACGCAATAGGTCTGGATAAGAGCCACTATCTGTGCCAAGCGTGATTATATAAAATTGAAGTCATCGCTTTACAATAATACTATAAAATTGCTGGGCTAAAAAACAGACCGTAGGCCCATCGTATTTGGGGAAACTCATCTGAAACATATTGTTGTTTCAGATGCAGCGGAAGAGTTGAATTTCGCCTTCTAGCCAAATGGGGAAGGTATACAGGATATTAGAAAATGGAATAAAGATCGTGTCCTTACAGCTTGATAGGAAGCTTAACTTGGCCAAAAGAATGGCGAGAAACAGATTGCATATGTCAAGTGTAACAGCTTCATGGCCCACGGTGGTCCTTTGTATGATGGTAATTGTTTCTTCAGTCCTTGATTATACTGCTGCTTCTTATGGACTAAGTAAGGCATTCTTTAGAGATATTTCTAAGTTCTGTGATGTACATAAATTTACATTTTAGTCACAGAATAAAGGGTAATCCTTAGTGTTGTCATGTTAAATATACAGATGGCTTTACAACTTGGTATGATAATTAGGTATCATGAACAGTATTCATAGCACACAGGGTGAAAGAATACATCTTTTCCTTTGCTTGAATGCATTAAGAAATAAATCACACTGTTATTTAAAGTGAATATAATTCTTGAAATGATTTTATTGAAAAAGTAAAACTTGACACAGATGTTTATTATAGCTTATGTAAGAACTGTAGATATCAAACAAGATCTGAAGCTTCTTCACTCCCAGCAAATAGATGGAGAATTAATTAATAAATATAAAACATAAGACAGTGGCTGCTGTGCTTTGGGTGTGCAGTTTACTTTTTGTAAATCAAAATGTGAGGCAAATTATACAGGGTTTATTTGTCAATTTTTTATCCTCAATCTTGTATGTGTTTCATAAGGGCAAAAAGTCTTATCAAAACTGAAATGAAACACACTCAGGTTCAAGATCATTTTTATCACTTAGTGTGTAAAGGTGTCTGCTGACAGGCCCGATGATTTCAATATAATACCTGGGACTTACATTGTGAAAGTTGAAAAGTGACTCCTCTGGCCTCCACGTAGGTCTTCTCACCCTAACAAAATAAAACAAAAATAAAAAATCTAAAGGCTCCAATGCCTTTTTTCATCCTTTTATCACCACCTATAAGCAGAGTTAGTCACTTAAATAAACAATTAAGTGGGCACTTCTACCTGGAAGTGTAATAGGATCACAAATGAAAAACTGGTCAATGAAGTCAAGAATGTTTCCAAGCCTGTCTTTCTTCTGTAGAAAACAAGAAATGATTCACTCTACAGGACTGCTGTTGGTGAGGGCAGTGACCTGAAAATGTGTTCTACAAAATGGCTCTCTGAAGTAGATGCAAGGGTTGGATTTGGCTTTGTTTCAAACAAGGCTCATCAAATCTGGTCCCAACTTAGCAGTGGCATGAGGAATCTGGGTCACAGGTGAAGATTGCACATAGAATTGAGGCTTTTCTTGTGTGAGTTCTCATCTTGTGGGATGGGATTAGTTATGGTGAAATAATGTGATAAAGCAAAGTTGGTCCCCTTGCTTCTCTTCTACAGGTTCCAGCTTGTGCCAACCACTTTTCCTACTCCAAAGGATGAAGCCAAGGCCCCCATTATCCTGACCGTGGATTGCAAACTCATGAACTAAAACAAAGCTTTCATCATACGTTAGTCAGACTCAGGTATTCTGTTATAGGAAAAGTAGAGGAGGAGGAGGAGGAGGAGGAGGGAGAAAGAGAGGGGAAGAGGAGGAGGAAGAGGAAGAGGAAGAAGAGGAGGAGGAGGAGGAGGAGGAGGAAAACAGTACATGTTTAATATACAGCTGTTAAATTTGAAATCATCTTTACAATAAGACACTTTTAAAACTGAATTCTTTTCCAGTCTTAAACCCATTCCAACCTGCTGTGGGATGTTCTGTATTTTAAATGTGTTGCTCTGATTGGTTAATAAATAAAACACTGATTGGCCAGTAGCTAGGCAGGAAGTATAGGGGGGACAAGGAGAGAGGAGAATTCTGGAAAGTGAAAGGCTGAGTCAGAGAGACGCTGCCAGCTGCCGCCATGAGCCACGTGGCAACTTATAGATGAATAGAAATGGGTTGATTTAAGATATAAAAATAGTTAGCAAGAAGCCTGCCATGGCCATACAGTTTATAAGTAATATAAGTCTCTGTGTGTTTACTTGGTTGGGTCTAAGCAGATGCGAGACTGACAGGTGAGAGAGATTTGTCCTGACTGTGGGCCAGGCAGGACTGGAGAAAACTTCAGCTACACCAACCTATTATTCATGTGTCTTTACAAATGAGACCAGCATAAAAATTGTAGTGGAGAGGAATGGAGAGAGGGAAAAACTAGCTAGATTTCACATTTTGAGTTTATATGTAGTTTACATCTTCTACAATAACCTTTTTGAACTAAATATAGTTGAAAAAATTACCTGTTTATTTAAAATTTACAGACATGGGTTTAAATTTCACCTGTAATATTGACTGCCTATATGAAATAGATAAGCTTTATTTTCTTCCTATAAAGTATATTCAGTAAAACTTTATGCAGGTAATCAAATAACATGTATACAAGAACTGAACTACTGAGTGTAAAACCAGTGGCATAGCACTTAATGCATAGAAAGCATAAGTACAAATTCACTTGGAATAGTTATATTTTGCTCCAATCTCCCCTCCTCCCTTTTGCCACTTTGTGACCAATATACTTACAATGATACCTGGTCATGTGCAGAAGTCTTCACAGGCTGCATGTTTTTGTAGGGCAGAGATGTAGCTGGAGATTTCTCCAGTCCTGCCAGGGCTGCAACCACTCAGACCCAATTAAACACACAGAGACTTATATTACTTATAAACTGTATGGCCGTGGCAGGCTTCTTGCTATCTAGTTCTTATATCTTAAATTAATCCATAATTTTTATTTATGTTTAGCCACATGGCTTGGTACTTTTCCCAGTTCTGCCTTCACATCTTGCTTTTTATGGTGGTGGCAGCTGGCAGCATCTCCTGACTCAGCCTTCCATTTCCCAGAATTCCCTTCTCTGCTTGTCCTGCCTATACTTCCTGCCTGGCTATTGGCCAATCAGCATTTTATTTATCAATGAATCAGAGCAGCACATTCACAGCATGCAGAACATATCCACAGCACAGAGGTCTGACTCTTTGGTCCTAAATCTCCTCTCTCTTGGTCACCTCTAGTGTTCCATAGCCTCAACACACTGATCAAAGCCAAATTTCTATTCTTGTTCATTAGCTGTGAAGACTCAAAAATTATTTATGGCATTAAAAAAAGACATATAAATCTGTGAGATAAAATTGAGAGTACAAGAATAAACCATAATCTTGTTTCAAGGTGCCCAGACAATTCAATGGGAGAAAGATTCTTAAAAAAAAGAAACAAACAAACAAACAAACAACAACAAAAACAAGTAAGTTTTGGGGCATGGTGGCATATGCTTTTAATCCCAGCACTAGAGCGGCAAAGGATAGCAGATCTCAGTGAATTACCAGTCAGCATGGTCTATATAGGGAATTCCAGGCAAGAAAGGAATATATAGTGAGACCCTGTCTCAAAAAAAACCCCAAAAAACAAAAAACAAAAAAACCAAACAGGTTAATTGTACCTGTACCAGTAAAATTAACTGGATATTCATATACACATATATGTGAATGAATTTTGACCCCTATTTTATGTCATATACAAAATTAATAAAAATTGGATCATTGACCTAAATGAAATTATGAAACTATGCAACTCTTTGGAGAAAATGTGGGAATGAATCCTTCTAACTCTTGCCTGGCCAATGGTGTTTTGGATGTAATTACAAACACACAGTGACAAAGAAAATGATAGATCAGACATAATAAAAGTTAAAAATATTTTGGTTCAAAAGACATCATTAATAAAGGAGAGGATTCTACCCTCTAGCCCTGCCCACCCTCTTTGTTTGGAGGGAGAGCTGGCCCTGAGGTCAGGAGAGCAAGAAAGCTGTCCTTGCCTCTCACCAGGTGCAGCACTCAGGAGAGTGGCCCCTGCACTTTGCCTGGCTAACACAGTAGAGCTGGCCCTAGTTGTGTAGGTGTAGGTGAGAGGGACTGAGGGCAAGAGAGCAGGAGAACCCGCCCCTTCCCTTGCTGCTAAACTGCATAGGATGAGCTATGCCAGGGAGGTGCTGGAGAGCTCACCCTGGTGGTGAGGATGAGGGAGAGCCTGTGGGATGATCAACCAAGCAACCAGCCATGCCTAGAACCAGGGATATGAGTTGGCCCATTCCAACATCTACCCCATCTACGATCTGCTGGAGCTTGTGAAGGGGCTGGTCCTGAAGTCCCAAAGTTGCAGGATCTCCATGATAGAGACAATGACAGGATATCCAAGAGGAGTCCCAGTGAGGGCCCAATGTCAATAGTGTAGCAGAACTAGAGGCCCCAAATCAGACCAGTGACTCATTGCAATGAACACTTGCAAGTAAAGATGTATGGACCAAAGGGTATATATACTGTGTGACTCAACTGTGTCACACTACAGCTTTCACCATGAGATTTTTTCTTATTCTCCCCCATTTTCTTTTCTTTTAAATTTTATTTTGTTTTATCTTTGGGGGAAGGTTTCAAGTGCAGAAGGTGGATGTGAAGGGATGGGGGATGAGTGGGATCAAGATGCATGATGTGAAATCCACAAAAAAGTCAATGAAAAAGTTACAAAAAAGGAGGAGAGGATAACTCACAGAATGTGAGGAAACTTTGTAGCTCATTTAATTGTTTAAAATAATTAAATATGGAATATGGGAAGAATTATTATAACTCAATGACAAAAATTTAATTAGAGCAAAGAATTTGAATAAATACTTTTCCAGTGATGAGATGTAAATGACCAATGAAGACATGAAAGATGCTCAATATCATTACTACTGAGTAAGTACCAATAAAATCCAAAATGAGATACTAGCCAGTCTCTCCAAGATAGCAATAAAAAGAAACAAAGAACAGCAAGTGTTATTAGTGATACAGAAAAATTGAAACCCTCATATATTGCTCATGCTGCTGGAGCCAGTTTGGTAAATGTGGTGATATATTGTGTGTCCCTAATAAACTTTGGCTGAAGATCAGAGAACAGAACAAGCCACTAGATTAAACACAGAGGCCAGGCAGTGGTGGCACACACCTTTAATCCTAGCACTCAGGAGGCAGAGATTCATCTGGATCTCTGTGAGTTCAAAGCCACACTGAACTACATGAGATTGACTCAGTCTAGGAGAGAAACAGAGCCACCAAGTGGTAGCATTTAATGCGAGTACTGGGAAGCACACATGCCTTTGATCCCAGGAAGTGATGGCTGGAAGGAGAAAGGTATATAAGGCGTGAGGAAACAGGAACTAAAGGCTTTTCGGCAGAAGCATCTCTTTCGACTAGAGGCTTTTTGGCTGAGGAAGGCTTTTTCAGGCTGAGGTGTTGGTGAGGTAAGTGGTGGTGGCTGTGGCTTGTTCCTTTGTCTCTCTGATCTTTCAGCATTTAACCCAATATCTGGTTCTGTTTTTTTTTTTTTTTAATTAAAAGACCCATTAGAATTTGTGTTAGAGGTAAGCAATTTTATGTTTTCACAAGCTGCTAAATTCAGGGTTACCATATAATCCAGTAATCCACTCCTCTTAGATATATATTCAATAAAAATTAAGGTAAATGCCCATGCAAACTATTGTGCATGAATATTTATAGCAACATTACTCATTGCAGCCCCAAAGTGGAGACAACCTATATGTCCATCAGCTAATTCATGGATTAAGTGAGATGTGCTTTGGGATTTGTGACACTGTGATGTTTGTCAACACCAAAACCCAGAACACCAGTACAATACTACAACACAAATGGTTCTTGGTAACACTGCTCTAAGATAACCAGAACACTTCACATATTTGACTACTCCACTTATATGAGATATCCAGAATAAGCTAATCCACAAAGAGAAAGGTTAGACATTTTTTGGAGTGGGGATGGAAAGTGAGTAGTTAATGAGTGAAAGATTTCTTGTAGAAAGATGAAAATACTTTTTTTGACTATTTTCTTCTTAAAATTTTTTCCTTTCCTTTTACATACCAACCCCTGTTGCACCTCACTCCCCTTCTCCCACTCTCCCTACCTACCCCCATCCTACCCCCATGCCTTCCTCATAGAGGGTAAGGCCTCCCTTGGGTAGTCAACACAGGCTGGGATACCAAGTTGGGGCTGGACCTAGCCCCTCCTCCTTGCACCAAGGCTGAGTAAGGCATTGCACCAGAGGGAATAGGCTCTAAAAATCCAGTCCATGTACCAGGGATAAGTCCTGGTCCCATTGCCAGGGGACCCACAAACACATCAAGCCACACAACTTTCACCCACATTCAGAGGGCCTAGTTTGGTCTCATGCAGGCTCCTCAGAAAGATAAAAGTATTCTAAAGTTAGATAGTGGTGATGTTTGCATGACAGTATGAATACACTAAAGTCCATGGAACTGTACACTTAAAATGTGTGATTTTAAATTGTGGATGAACTCATATCAATAAATCTGTTCTTAATAAAAGGATAAACTTTAGGGAGAAAATAATAAATTATTTTTCTTATTTATTTCAGTACTCCACTGTAGTTACCTCCTCAATGGAAACTTTCTCATCTGTCTCCCAGGCTTTTGTCAATATTTTAATGATAATTTATATGTGCAGCCACCATACTTGGTAAGACTTTCATAATTTCCTTTTGCAATAACATATGGCAATTATTTATACATCAGCATTTTCTGATTTTAACATATTCAAAAGCAGGGTTGGGAGCCAGAGGGGATGGATGACACCAAACAAACTGTGTCTTCCAGACACAGGACCCACACACATGTGAGCTCAGGGAAACTGTGGCAGCATGCACAGGGCCTGCACAGGTTCAAATCAGACAGGGTCCCATCCCTGAGAGAGGGAAGTGAACACGGGCTTCCATCCACAGCCAAGAAGATATCTCCAGTTGACATCTGCGTACGTAGGAAACATTGGTTTTTCCCAGTGAAGCCTCACTGGGAATATTAACTACACCTAAGGGAAGGCCCCATGCCCAGCAGTAGATGGCCAACACAAAATGGACTCGATGCTATTTTTGTGGACTTTTTGTCTCATATTACTTTGTTTGAGCATTTTTATCAGACTGGTTTTTTGCTTTATGATTTTCAATTTTGTATTTTCATAGATTTTATTTTGTGTGCTTGTGTGTCCATATCTATGTGTATGTTTCTTGAGCTTCCTCTTTGTTATTTTTCGTTTAAATTCTGGTTTGTTTGCCTGTTTGATTGTTTTCCAAAGAGAAGGAGAGAGAGAAAAAAAGCATGGAGTTAGGTGGGTGGGAGGTGAGAAAGATCTGGGAGGAGTTGTGGGAAGGAAACTGTGATCAGAATATATTGTATGAAAAATTATTTTCAATAAAAAATACAAAAAAAGGTAGTGTATTATAGTTTTTACTTCTTTAAAAGCATAACCATTTTATTTTTGATAACTATGTACTGTACATATCAAGGGAGTTCAACATACTATTCCAACACATGCACATAGCATTGGGTTGAGTTCATGACACCTTGAAGTGATCTGATAAATGTTTTTTACATTAATAAAAACATTATTATAATTAATTCCTTTTCATCAAACTGTTAGTTAATACTTCCTTTTTGTGTACATGGATATGCTTAGTATTTATTATTGCCCTGCATTAAATAATTTACATTACTGAGCTCTTATCACTATGTATAATGAACATTTATTGATATGGCTTTAGGGAATACTCTAAGACATGGTGTACATATGAGAAAGTGTACTAATTTTTAAAGAGCATTAACTACTGAAGGGAAACCTGTACCTGAGAGATATTAGACTCCATTTAGCCTCTGGGGCTTTGGACAATTTACACATCATTGGACCTTGATTTTTATCTATAAAATGGAAATAGAAAATATGTAACTTATGAATTATGATATGGCAGTTGAATTCATTTAGTTTGACACAATGGCTTTATGCATACATTTCATAATTGTTATACAATATTCTATTGTATATACTGTAGAGCTATATATAACTATGTATGATATTTTCTGAAAACACATGAGCATAGACACAAATACACACATATATACACACACATGTTAAACATACTGGTCATTTTGCTTTTCATTTGTACTCTAGGAAATATATCATTGCAGTTTTATACGATACACCAATGTTTAAAAATCTTTTCTTTATACTAGTTCACTTATAAACTGTGTAAACCATATTATTCACAGTGTTATTTTCTTTCTGTCTTGGAGTTTACTTGGGAAAAGTGCAGATTTGGGGCTGTAATTAAATCTCCTGTGTATGACAAAGAACATTTTGTAATGGGTGAAGAGAGCCTAGAGTTACTTGAGCGAGCTCTACATTTCCGACCTTGGAAGTGGTTCTTAGACCTGTGGAAAACTGGTGCCCTTGGAACCAACTGATTCTAAATTAGAAATTGTGAGGAAGAGCTGGAGTGGAGCATCTTGGAAAGAGACTTGCGTGTTCATTAAGTATCTATATTGTAGCATACTGATAAGCTTCCTCATACTAAATCTTTACAATAACTTGGTGCAGCAGCTATTATTATTCCATCTATAAAATTATAGCATTCTTACATTACTTGTCCCAGTTTATTTAGTTAATATGTATTTGAACCCCTACTTTACCATAACCTTGTTTTTTTCTACTTGATTATATTAAAATAGCAGCAGATGTCACACACACGTGAGGTGAATGAGGAGAATTAAGAAAGGTACTCTCGACAGAAGTCTAGGCAGAGACCAGAGGAACCTGCAAAAAACTGTTAATGGTGTCACAGGGTTAGCCAGAATAGGAAGTCACGGTGTTAGCCAGAGTAGGAAGTCATGGAGTTAGCCAGAGTAGGAAGTCATGGAGATAGTCAGAGTAGGAAGCCAAGTCACTAGAGGTATTAAGGAAGGAAGTGGTTATGTGCACTGAGAGTACTCATTCCAACTGACAGTGGTTTTCAGCAGAAGGGCAAGGATAATTCTACTTCAAAAGTATCACCAGTCATTTACAAATCAGGAGTGCTATAGCAGCCAACAGCCAGACAATCTGAAGGCACACGAATAATCCTAGTCAAGATCTGCAGACCTTCCTAGTTCACCACCTCAGATGCAAGACAAATAAATGCTTAGTAAATGCCCCTGAGGTTGTGTGGGTTTTGTTACACAGTGTTATTACAGCAACATGTAGCTAATATACCTGTTTTCTTCTCAAAGCTACATGACACATCAAACAGTTGTAGATTCTTAATAAAAGAGAACCTCTGTATGATAAGTAACTTTCTTGAATTGGACATCAGTGTAGTTTAGTGTCATAGTTTTAATTGAACATCAAATTTCCAGATATGAATATTCAGCAAATGGTTTCAGATGTGGAACTACAGTGTACTCTGGGAAAAAGGGGGGTTTATAGATAAGATTTAGGAGCTGTCTTCATAAAAGTGGAGCCAAAAAAACTAATTATAACAACATTTATTGAGTACATATTTCATGTCTGGCACAATATAGAAACTTGGAATGGAATAGTAAACAACACAGACATGTTTGTTTCCCCTTGTGCAAGACCTACAAAACTGCAGAAAGAAAGAAAGAAAGAAAGAAAGAAAGAAAGAAAGAAAGAAAGAAAGAAAGAAAGAAAGGAAGGAAGGAAGGAAGGAAGGAAGGAAGGAAGGAAGGAAGGAAGGAAGGACTACAAATTGCAATTGGTGGCACAAAAGAAATGAACAAATGGCTGAGTTGCATGGTCAATGGATAATGCAGGATTTATTCTGGTTTTGGTGGTCAGAGAAAGCCTTTTAAAATGAGAAACATGAGTAAAGAGGCAAGTCATCCTGCAATAGAGATATGCCCCATACAAAGGTGCCAGAAGAGGCAAAAGCTTGAGTTTGAAGGAGCCATAAAAAGTAACTTTCTATAAGGGAGTACATGAAACATAATGAGGATGGAAAAGTAGACAGAGTTCATACTATTGGGTGAACAAAGAAGTTTAGATTTAGATTCTAGGCCTAACTTAGAGTTTTAAGCAAGAATATGACAAGATACAACTCATCAGTTAAAGTTGAGGGTTATGTTAGGTAGGAATATTGTCTACATGTAACTAGGGTTGTGAGAACTCTACAGGTGATTTCCACTGAGTTACACTGAACCTCCTGTTTCCATTCACTATGGTCACTAATAAGGGGTGAGCAGACTCCATAACTTTCTGATGGGGAAGTTAGGTAGGCAGTGGGTTGTACCAGGCTTTTTTTTTAGGCCGCCAACCAGCTCCCAAATCATGACACGGAAACTTATTATTAGTTTTGAATGCTTAGGCTCATTTCTGGCTAGCTCTTTTAACTATCTGTTTCTCTTCACTTACCTATTGCATTGGGCTTTGTACCTTTTCCTACTTTCTTGCTGTCTCTATGTCTGGCTGATGGATGGCTGCCTGGCTTCTTGCCCCGGGTGTCTCTCTTTTTCTCTCCTCTCTTCTTCTTTCATTCTTCTTTCTTCTCTTATCGAGCCTAGATTTCTCCTCCTATTTACTCTCTCTGCCAACCAGCCCCACCTATCCCTCTCCTGCTTAGTCATTGGCCATTCATCTTTTTATTAGACCAACCAGGTGCCTTAGGCAGGCAAGGTGAAACAGATGCAACACATCTTTACATAATTAAACACAACATCCCTACATCGTTAAACAAATGCAGCCTAAACAAAAGTAACACACCTTTACACAGTTAGAGTAATATTCCACAGCATAAACAAATGTGACACATCTTTGTCCAGCTAAAATAATATTCCACACAGTGGGTGCTGTTCAGACTATTCTACCTTTCATACGAAGCAGGTGGGTTAGGCCAACACTCAGTGCTATATTTGTACTCAGTGGAAGTGGGCCAGCACTATCTTTTATTGTCATCTTTGAGGCTCAATGATAATAGAAAAGCCATCATTCTGTGACACAAGATTCACACATAAAACCAAAGCTCTGAAATGTAGCAAGTGATGCAGAGTTACGTGAATAGTCATCAGGAGCCCAAGTCTCAACTTCACAGATTTTCTCTTCAGACCACAAAGATTCTCCCATCGTCCAATGGCTTCCTTCACTCTCAAGAGCACTGTGCTTCCTGTTCTTGAGAAACAGACTTATTCTATCTGTTCCAGGACACACCCACATCTGCTTTTCTGGAAACCATGGTTTGGATGCCCTAATTTGAAGAACTCATTAAGAAGAAAAGAAATTGTAAGAACTGATTATAGTCAACATTCTCATAATTTGTAAGGTCTTAGTTTTTAATCCTACTGTAGAAGAAAAGAGTATTCTCTGTTTCAAATTTGGGTAATTGAATAGTGACTTGTGTGCAAATTGACAGTGGTTGTCAGAAAAATTTCCATCGAATGGGTGATTAAAGCAGTGAGAGTTGATTTTCTTTTAATTTAATCTCTCCTTTCCATGCTTTGTCAATCACAGAAGTTTTTTTTTGTTTTGCTTTTTTTTTTTTATTTCCCCAGAAATAGGTGGGAAAGCTTTTGTCAAACTCCTTCCATTGTTTGGTCAGTAAAGTAAGTTTTTGTTGTGGCAATAGTTTTAAAAAGAGATTTTTAACTTAACAAAATGTGTCATGGTTTAACTTCAGATGTGTTTATCACTCCTGCTATTTTGATGGTATCTTCACTCAGTAAGTTTGCATTTATTTTTAAGATAAGGGTTTCATTACACAGCTCGTGCTGCTGACCTTGGATTCGCTGCAGGCCTCCTGTCTCAGCCTCCCAAGTAGCGGGATGACAGACAAAGGTCACCATGCTGATGGAGCTGGTGGAGAGGATAAAATAAGGGAGAGCTGTTAGCACAGTATTGGCTTGCTTGCATTCTAAGCCTTGTTCTTGAATCTGTTAGTTCATTTTCTTCAGTTCCATCCTGTAACAAGTGCCAGAATTCTTAGATTCTAGCTGTGGAGTTGCTGCTTGCAGGCTGTGTAAGCTGAAGCAAATCACCTGCCTTTTCTGGGTTTTGGCTTTCCCCACTAGAGAACATCAGAGCCAAAGACTAGATATTTCTAAGGTTATTTCAAGTTCAGAATTTAAGTTGCAATATTATAGAAAAGTGACCAACCCAAGCCAGGCTCACACATTACCAGAGTTTAGCAGGTGTTAGCTGTACAAAATTGCAGTGTCTGATGAACATGTATAGAGGGTAGCCTCACGATGAGAAACCTGACTCCCACCAGGATGTGTGACCCTAACTCTAAGCTGTTATCAGGACCTCAGAATATGACAAGGAGAGGAAGCCACTTTTCTCTATGTTTGGAAATGATGGAGGAGAAAGAGCCCATAACCATGCCTTGGGTCTTACTCCCTCTCTTCCCCATCTTCTTGGCCTCCTGTTTCCTGCCCGCAGCCCATCAGCACCACACTGATGGAGGAGAACTGTCAGCTGCTGGGAGTTAGTGGCAAGGCTGGGGTTTTGCAAATGACCTCACCTTGTTTTGAATTTCTGTTTTCCATCTGCTTTTGGCAAACATTGCTGCATTTTTAATAAGTCAATCCACTTTTAATATAATTGATGAGCATTCCATTCTCTTTCCAGTTCAATATGGAGATTGTTTTGTGTTGAGGAACAAGGATGGCTGGCTTCTTTCCCCATCAGGTCCCACTGGTCCCTGCTGCCATTCATAACAATAACGCTGTAATTTACTTTCTCCTTTATCCCTACTAGGAGCTTTTCCTGTAGGCTATTTCTCTCTCTCTCTCTCTCTCTCTCTCTCTCTCTCTCTCTCTCTCTCTCTCTCTCTCTCTCCTTTCCTGTAAGGTTGAAGATGGTGACTGTATGTAGCTTACTAGTTCTCAAGAAGACAGAGTGCATAGGGAACGTCCATGGCCCAAAGTCAACTTTCCCATTTTGAAATCCTTCTTGCCTCCTAGTGGTTCTGCTCCTTCCTCCAGTAAGGGGAGTGAAATGGTTAGTTTCAGCTAATCTTGAATTTCTTCATTTATTTACCGACATTTAGCTCCCCACCACTTTCTTTCCTCTAGCTCTAACACCTGACATTTCAAGATAGAAGGCACACAATTGTGCACTGACTCTCATCTGCTGGGTGTATAGAAACACTGAGAAGTGTGTCAGGGCTTAACAAGAATTCTGGAATCTTTAAAAGCAGCAGAAGAGAAAGTATTTTATGAGTCCTGCCTTCATACCCAGCAGGAGCCCTATCTCCCTTGCATCCTGATTGTTTGAGTCCTGCCATTTTCCCTGTGCTTGCCCTCTTACTGAGCCTGATTGTCCTCTTCCTCAAAGCTCCACTGCCACAGAGCTTGAAGTTTTTAAAGTGATGACTTTGTCTGCCATTTAGCTAAGTCTTTCTCCCTCATTCCCTGCCCCCCAGTATCTGATCTGAAAGTGTAGTTTTATTTTCTAATGGCCCTTACATCTTCCCATATGTCTCACTGCCTGGATGTCTTCCTTGCCCTTTCCTGTCTACTATGATAAAACGTATCCTTCCAATAACCTCTACTGAAATGGTTTTGTTGAACTTTTTGCCTTACCACAAGCTGGATTAAATGCGACTTCTGGGTGCTTCTAACTAAAGTCAGGACATAGAACTCTTAAAGTACTTAGCTTTTTTATTCTCCTGTTTTTTGTTTTCCTGCCCAGCTTTCTCTCAATCATGAGCACCCTGAAGGCAGAAGTAAAGTACTTGGCAATATAGTAGACAATGAACGGATTTTGGATGAGTGAATAATATTATTATATCTGTAAAGAGGTGTCAAATTCAGTTACTTTATTTCTTGAAGTACATCCAAGACTAAATTTTGCTATATGCTAAAAGAATGTATGGTCTTGACAGTTCATTAGACAATGTTTTCGACTTAAGGAGATGTTTCTGTAGACATGGGTCACAGGGTTTGATTGCCTCATGTCTGAGATTCATTGTCACTCTTGTCTTCATGGAGAAAGGTCAGAGGGCATGCATTGAGCGGCTTCATTTGTTCTAACAAACTCACAGATGATAGAAAGAAATTGTTCAAGGCCAAGAAGGAGAATTTTAAAACTCTGTGGATAAAATGAACATGGTAGATTTCTATGTCTTTACTAGTTTCCAACTCCAAAGAAAACTCTGAGTAACAATCAAAAGTTTCTGTAAAGTCAGGTGGGTAGAAAGAGTAGAAAATATATGCAGTAAAAGAAAAAGAAAAGGCCCCCAAACACCCCCGCTTTCTCTGTTTTAATCACTCCTCACAAAAGCTTCATTTTGTTTTTATTTATAACATAATTTTGTTTTGTTTTGACTTTATTCTGGGAATTACTTCTTCAAATGCTGTATTTAAAGACAAAACTTATGCTCGAGAAAAAGAAAACAATTTTCTGTATGTGTTTTCACTTTTCTCTTGTATGAAACCATTTGGGAAAATGGAAAGGAAAAAAAGATAAAAAGTTTGAGCCTGTGCTGTGCGGTTCATAGGGTATTCTCATGTTTTCTTTTGTCTTCTTAATTAGGCTCAGATTTAAAACAAAGTGAACTTTTCACAAACAACAACAATAGCATTGCAGGTACATGCATACACATGTGTGCACGTTCTCTCTCTCTCTCTCTCTCTCTCTCTCTCTCTCTCTCTCTCTCACACACACACACACACACACACACACACACACACACACACACGATCATTTACATGTTCTTGCCTTTTCTTTTTTCCCCCCTCCATGTTTGTCCAAAGGGAATAAAAATATGATGCTGCAAATTTCCATCTTGCATAATATAAATGTGACTTTTAACCTCAAATGTTGAGTTATTTTAAAGCAGCTTCCAGGTCCCATTTTACCACACCCTCAGATGAAAACCAGCGTAGTACAGGCTTTATTGGGGCTTGAGTTTTATTTTTGTTTAAATTCAGAGACTAATTAATCAGATGCATCATAAAAGAATTTTTGTTGTTAAAATCTTTTAATCAATCTTTCTTCAATCTTTAAACTGTGTTAATACACACATACAACTTAACCATCTTACTCATTTTCATATATACAGTGAGTGAATGCATATTCGCATTGTCATCTCTATCCAATTAAGCAATATTACTCCATTATCCTCACCTCCCTATTCTGTTTTTTATCTCTTTACTTTTGACTATTTTAAGTTGCTGTACAAGTTAATGCAGCATTTATCTTTCTCTTACTGGCTTACTTCACTTACTCTAATATCATTAAGTATATGTCACATTTTGCCAGTTTTAAGGCGGATTAGTATCTCATTGTATATGCATGCTGCATTGTTTCCTTCTCTGCTCATCTGCTGGTGTACAATTGCGTTGCTTCTGTGTTCTGTCTATTGGGATAATCACCCCAAGATACACAAATGTCCTTTCAAAGCCCTGCTTTACTCTTTCTTCTCCACCTAGGTAGGTTTCTGTTGTTGGTGGTTCTGATTTGTTGTTTGTTTGTTTGTTTTGAGTGAAATATTGTTATGGGAAATTCTCTGATCAGGGCTGGACCTCCTTAAGTAATAGCTGGGGGATACATCTGTGTGCCAACTAACGAGCTTTTTCTTTATCTCTGAGTGCTGGGGGTTTCTCTTTGGGAAGGGTAAGCCCTTCTTAACACCATCTGCTTTGAAGTTTAGACTTTTTTCTTTCCAATATGTTTTCTGCATCTTTGTTCTCCTTGTCTTCCGAAATTCGCACCTAACATGTCATACATGCCACTGTACTCTTTTCACTTTTACTTAATATGTTTTCTCTCAGTTTCCCAGATGATAATTTCTGTCTCCTCCATTCTGTCCTTTAACACACGGGGCAGCGTTTTCTGAGAGGAGACAACTGATCAAAGGCCCAAGCACGTTATTTTGTTCTTTGCTGTCAGTTTTGCCTCTTTGCATTCCACTGCCTTCTTCTGAGTCACTCTTTTCTTGAGATATTTTGGATTCTATGACAGTACCTAGCCATAAGCATCTTGATGGTTGTTCTAGAGCAGTTCCCTCCAAGATTAAAGCTTCTGTTTTGGAAGGAAGGTCATTGAGACACAGGAAGTTAGAAAGGGGGTAAAGCAACAGAATGTTCTAAGAGAAGGTGAAACATCCCATCCTTATAAAGAAGTACCTTAAGTTTAGGAAGTAATCAACTTAAAGATTTCGGGAGTCCCTGAAACTGAACATATTCACTAGGCTCCTTCTTCCTCAAGCATATATAAGCTATAGGGACAGCTGAGAGACACTCTCAGACCATCTAAGCAGTTTAGAAGAGGCTCAGAGCAGTTAAGTTGCCTGTAAGAAGCAGAATTCAAAAGCCACGTAAAAGAAGAGATCAACTGAGCTACCAGAAGAGACTCAGAGCACCTGAGTTACCTGAAAGAGACACTATCCAACCTGTTGAAGAGCCTGCAAGTTGTTTAGTATGCCCCAGAGTGTCACTTATGTTGGAGTGGGGCTTTATAATGCTGGAGTCTGGGTCATTTCTGCTCCTTTGGATAGCCCCTCATCCACATTCTGCTGAAAAACACCAATAAAACTCATTGGTTTGCCAAGTTGAACTTTGGTGGTATTCCTACTTTGCTCTGTCATCAGTTACCTATCTGAGGTGAGTAGATGTTTGTTCATGTCTCCCAAGGAATAGTATCACACAACAATGGTAGGAGGTCAAAACTACTTCCAAGCATGGTGAACCCCCATGGACAGATCACTATTCTACTGAGGACCATTACCTAAGATGGGAATAGGGGCCACCATCTCATGGAAATGCTCCATTGAAGTGATCACAGAGATACTGACTTTTCCAGAACCCCTTACAGAACTAGAATGGGATAATGATCAGTCAGACCACTGGCCTGACCAAGAGGACTCAATAGACCACAGTGTAAAACCTAATCCTCTAACTACTTTCTCTGTTCTACAAAAATCATTTTGTGCTGTCAACTTGACACAAGCTAGAGTTATTTGAAAGGAGTGAACCTCAGTTGAGGAAAAAGCTTCTAAAAGATCTAAAAGAATATAGGGCATATTCTTAGTTAGTGATGGATGGGGAGGGCCCATACCATTGTAGGTGGTGCTGTGCATGGGTTGGTGGTCCTGGGTTCTAAAAGAAAGCAGGCTGAGTAAGCCAGCTGTGAGGAACAAGTCAGTTAAGGAACTCTCTTCCATGACCTCTGCATCAGATCCTGTCTCTAGGTTCCTGCCTTGTTTGAGTTGCTGTCCTGACTTTCTTCAATGATGAAGAAAGTGAAGTGATGAGTGATGAAAGTGAAAGGTAAATACCCACCTCCCCAAGTCACTTTGGCTATGGTATTTCATCACAGAAATAATAACCCTAACGAGGTACCTGGATAGTGGGGCATTGCTGTGACAGACCAGACTATGTTTTTGGGAGGATTGTGGAAGGACATTGGAACTTTGGGTTGGAAAAGACATTAAGTGTTAAGAGTGTTGTGAGCTGTTTTGCAGGAGCTTGGAAGATAAGGATGTTGAAAGCAGTGCAGATGATGGAGGCCTGGCTTGTGAAGTTTCAGAGGGAAGCAAAGACTCTACCAGGACTTTTGTGTGAAGAATCTGTGGTGTCTGGTCAAATGGAGCTGAGGAATCAGCTGCAATTAACAAAGACCAGAACCACTAAAGTAAATCCTTTGCTTAGCTGAGATAATGGATGCTGGTAATCTGGGGCTGAAGGATCAGCTGTGATTGAGACCAGCATCACCGAGGTGAAGTCGTTTGGGAAGTGTTTCCTCAGGATCAGCACACACAAGCTGTATTCCAGAAGTGGCCTAGATTGTACCTCTTACTGGCAGTTGAACTTGGTGTTGTAAGTCACCAAGGTAGTACTGGTTTTGACAGCTTGAAGGTATCATGGAGAACACCTGCGGCTTGGCACTATGTGGTAGGGATAGAGTCCCTGAATAGAGCCCAGGAGAGGCTACTGGTGAAAGTGCAGCCCAGTTGCAGCAAGGGACTCCAGAAGTTTTGAAGATGCCAGTACTGTTGGGATAACCACCAAGAACGGCATCAGTAGTGGAATGGAGCCAGTGGGAGTTAAAGAGGGCAGGGCTGGAGAAATAACCCAAGCCCCTCACAGAAGCCCAGAAGATTGTAAGTGAATCCTAGACTTTGGATATTGAGTTACTTATACTGTCGGAATTTGGGTTTGCTCTGTTCAGATTGTGGCTGTGCCCTGGTTTTTCCTTCTTGAAGTGAGAAAGTATTTAATTTACTTTTGACTTTACAGGAACCCACAGTTGAAAGACTGAGTTTTAAAATATTTTAGATTTTTAAAAGATTCTGGCTATTTGAAAGATGCTGAGTTTCTAAATGTTTGAATTTTTAAAGACTGTGGGACTTTAAAAATTTGGAATGCTTACATTGCAGCGTAGATATTAATGTTTTATCTTAGGGGAGAAGAAGAATGGAAAGATTATGACTTAACAGTGATGTATTTGTGTGTCAAGTTGACGAGGGGTCAATTGGGATGGCTAGTTTTATGTCAACTTGACACAAGCTAGAGTTTTCTTGAAAGAATGGAACTTCAATTGAGAAAATGCATCCATAAGATAAGGTTGTATAGCATTTTCTTAATTAGTGATTGATGGCGGAGGGCTCATAACACTATGGGTGGTGCTATCCCTGGGCTAATGCTCCTTAATTCTATTAGAAAGCAGGCTGAGCAAGCCAGTTAAGGAACATTTCTCCATGGCCTCTGTATAGGGTCCTGTCTCCAGGATTCTGATCTGTTTGAGTTTTGTTCTGATTTTGTTCAGTGATGAACAGTGATATGGAAGTGTAAGTCAAATAAACCCTTTCCTCCCCAAGTTACTTTGGTCATGGTGTTTTATCACAGCAATAGTAACCCTAAGACACACCCTTTGAGGTAGACAGGGCGAGGGAGGAGTGATTAAGCCTCTTCATCTGTTCTTCCCACTGTGGTAATACTGATTAAAGCTCCTTGTAGATATTTTCATTTTGCTCAGACACAATAATTTTCTTTGTTTTATGTCACCCTTTAGTTCACTGAAATTTTAAGAGTTGTTCTAAAGTCTAGATCTGTCATGTAGTCTTCTCTAAGAGATTGGCTGTTGATCTCTCTTCCATTGAATGGGTCTCACTTTCCTGTTTCATTGTAGGCACTATGATGTTTTGTTGTTGAAAACTGGACATTTGAATCTATGTTGTATCTCTGGGTATTAGATTAACTTCTTTTCCAGGGTGTCCTTTTGTCTTGCTTCTTATTGTTATGGGCTGTCTATACATTCAAGAGTGGACATGAAGTGTAAACTTGAGGTCAACCTAAGCCTTTCCCAATCTGTACTTTTCCTCACTGAGAAAAAGTAGCAACTTTTTGCTTTACTTATAAAAATGCTTCCCTAAACTCTGGCCTTAACGTTTGGTTTCACAGAGTGTTAGAAAGGGAGGAGGGTGGTCCTTGAAAACCCCTGGGCATCACTTGAGCTAGGGAGGGGGTCATGCAGCAAGTCGGGAGAAGCTGGTGTAGCAATGGCTGCCTGTCTCTGTGCCTGTATTTCCCTGGGATGCAGCAGCAATCAGAGGTCAAAGTAGAGATCTCAGTACTCGCTCTACAGGATCTTAGTGCTCACCCTGGTTTCCACAGCTGCCTGTAAGCTTTTCTGGGAACACATGCCAAGTCATCTGCGTGGGTGGGGAGTGAGTAGAAGCTGTGAAATAACTACTGTCAGTCACAGTTTATTCTAAATCTTCTTTTGAAAGCTTCCTCTTTATGGTGTGTGTATATGTGTGTGTGTGTGTGTGTGTGTTCATGTGTGCAAGTGTGCATGTGAATGCCAGAATGCAACATTTGTTCTTATTTCTCAGCTCCCCCTGCTCCTCCTCCTCCTTACCAGGGACAATCTCTTACTGATCTCACACTCATCTTGTAGACTAGGCTGGCTGTCCAGTAAACCCTAGGGATCCACCTACATCCACTTCCCAACACTGAGATTACAAGCATGCTGCCATATCAAGCCTTTTAATCTATCAATCATCTATCTGTCTATCTTATCTGTCTTAGCTATCTATCTATCCATCCATATATCATCTATCTATCTTTATGTGCATTCTGTGGGTTGAACTCAGGTCTTTATACCTGCAAGTCAAACATTTTATTGACTTAGCTATGCCTCCAGCTTACTTTTGGAAGTTTCAACCCCTCAATAGACTTGAGTTCAAAAATAGTTTCCTCTTTTAGGCCCTCTGCTGAAAAGTAGAATCAAGACATGAATTGTATCCTCCAGAATATAGATGTAGGACAATACCTCTGTGAATGAAAACATTTTATGCCTATTCTATGATATGTAGTAATAACTGTGCTCTATCAGAGTCATTCTTAATGAAGTTATCCACAATATTTCCTTTCCAGATGCTGGTTGAGAAATTAATAAACAACATGCTGCCAGTGACAAACAATAGTAACAAAAAAAGAAGTTTACATTAGAGAGGTTCTAGTGATGTCATAGTTATAGAAAGAATATGACTATGCTTTGAATTCCTCTTATTTCCTGTCTTGCCATGCAAGTGCTTTCTCTTGTACATGCTCCCATAGTAATGCCATCTGCCCTGTTGGGATAGCCAGGAGACTGTCACCAGAACTGAGCAGGTACTGGCTTCATATTAATACAGAGCTAGCTAGTACTCCCTAAGACAGGACAACTTGTGAGCTATTTATGCATTCTGTGTGGCTTACTTACCTTGACTCTGCTCTTCCATTGAAGTTCTATACATAGTACCAAATTCACTTCATGCAAATCACGGGCCATGAATAAAGAACATTTTAGAGTCTTTCATATTAAGCCATTTGGGTCAATAAACATTGGCTGAAGAGTGTCAAGTCTGAACATTGTACCAGACGCTATGCATGAACAGGGAATAAATTTGAAAGAAGTTACTTAGGGAATTATAGTTACTTAAGAAAAGTAAAAATAAATAGTGGGTTTATGAAAATAAATGTTATTTCTTTTGAAACATGACCTTATATATCCCAAGCTTTGGACTTTATGTAGCTGAGGATGACCTTGAATCTCTGATCCTTCTGCTTTCACCTTCCTAGAAGCCATATGCCACCATGCTTGGGACTTTGTCTAAAGTAGAGGGAGAAGAACATGGTGTAATGGAATGCATTATTTTAAAAATACAATGTGTGTTTGTATTTGTGTGTGCGCACATGTAGACATATTAACAAAGGGCTTTTGGAATCACAGAGAACAATGCAGCTCTACAGTTCTGCTTATGATGAAGATGGAACCAGGTGTTTCTATAATCCAAGGATTATATATAATTATATATAAACCTATAATCCACACACCCAGGAGGCCAAGGCAGGAATATTGCCACAAGTATGAAGGGACACTGGGCTACATAGTGCACTTCAGATTATCAGGGACTACATAGTGAAATTCTGTCTCAAAACAAACCAACAAAACAAAACAAAAATAAGGTGGTTGGTGTGTGAGGAAGCTCCTTTTAAGGAAGAGGTGGCCTTTCATTCTGATCAGGGCATTGACTACTTTCTTGGTTGAAGCACAGCATAGTTAAGGACAAAGGTGTCCAAAACAGCAGGACTGGGGATGCAAAAGGAGCCAGAAATTCAGGCTGCCTTTGTGAGGGAGAGGTAAAGGAAGGAAAGGCTTGTGGGAGCTGGATGTGATGTGTCACACAGACCAGGCTAAGGAGTTTGACTTTGTCTTCAGAATTGGAAACTGCTCAGTAGTTAAGCTTGGATATTTTTGACTTGGAAGGATAATTAGAGCAAAATTAATGTTGGAATGATTCTAGTTATCCCTAGTAGGAAATTGGAATATCTAGTACCAGGTTGGATCACAAATACTTTTGAATATATAAACTCAAACATGTAGATCTAATTTCTGGCTATATCATAATTTTCTCATATACTCTTGTGGTATTCCTTCTTCAGGAGAGAAGCCCTGGGAAAAGCAGAGAACTGAGTGTGTTTAAATATAATTCAATACAGAAAAGCATTTTCAGCACTTGCCATCAAGATCACATTCCCCGTAAGTCACAATGTTATGTCATGTGCAAGAAATGGAACCAAGGTTTGACATAAAAGTAAATATCTTGACTTATGCACAAATCATATGAAACCATATGCATCATTCACTTAGGCCAGTGGAGACTGATTTGGAATACCATTTTCAATCAAATGTTATACTTTTAAAAGGACTTATTTATTGATTTTATATGTGTGAGTGTTTTGCCTGCTTGTATGTCTGTGCACCACATGTGTACATGCTTGTGGAGACCACTAAAGGGCATTAGATCCCCAGAAACTGAGTTACAGATGGTTTTAGCCATCTTGAGGGTGCTAGGAACTGAACCCATCTTTTCTTCTAGAGCAACAAGTCCTGTTAACCATTGAGCTCTCTCTCCATCCCTCAAAAGTAATCTTTTATTAAAAAATTAGTTAATTTTCCTGGGTGGTGGTGGCACACACCTTTAATCCCATCACTCTGGAGGCAGAGGCAGGTAGATCTCTGTGGGAGCCTACAGAGGTTTCCTAGTGAGAACTTAGTCAAGATCAGAGACTGAGCTTGCTTTACCCAGCAGCGCTGCATAAGGGGATGATTTGACCACAGGCATGGTTATTAGGTGTTTGGAAGGGTCTACACTTGGCTGTTTGGCCTGCTTTGATCTTGCAAGGGGGAAGTTTTTGCTCTGTCCCTTGGCATTGTTATAAAAAGCCCTTTTGAATAAATGGAAGGGGCTACTGGGTAGTGATTCAGGCCCTCCCAAAGCTATTCTGTGTTTCTGTCTTTCTTCTCATTGTCTAGGTCTCTCTATGTAATATTTTCTTATTCCTCTCTCCTCCTCCTCCTAAGAACACTTCAAAAGGTGGGAGCTGGACTCCCACAGATCTCTGTGAATTTGAAGCCAGCCTAGTCTACAGGGTGAGTTCCCAGACAGTCAAGGTACACATAGAAACCCTATCTCAAAAACAAAAAGAATTAACTTTTAATTGAAAAAAATTCACAGAATATATTTTCATAAGTCTTTCCCCTTCCCCAAGTTCTCACAGATCCTCCTCAACTCCCTACCCACCCAACTTCATGTTTTTTTTCTCTCTCTATCTATCTAAATGAAGAAGAAAAAACACCCCCAAAATGAAAATCAAAACAAAACGATACAAAAAGTATACAAAAAGCCATGGAGTCTGTTTTATGTTGTGTGGGAGCCCACAAAAGCTTCCTAGTGAGATCTGAGCTTGCTTTACCCAGCAGGGCTGCATAGGGGGATGGATTGAGCACATGCATGGTCACCAGGGTTTGGGATGGTCTGCACTTGGCTGTGCTATGGTTAGGCCTTTTGCTTCACCCCTTGGCATTCCTTTAAAAGCCCTTTAGTAGAGACAGAAGGGACTGGTGGGTTTTGACCCAGGCCTCCTGAGGCTATCCTGTGTTTCTGTCTGTCTCTCTCCTCTATATTTCTATCTAAATATTTCTCACTTTTCCCTCCTCAAGAGTACCTTGGTGGGAAAAGTGGGAAGCTCACTAGGAAGCTGGTCTCCCTCAATGTTGGCCAACCATTCTTGGGCATAAGGCCTGTCTAAAAGTGTGGCAGATATATCCAATGACACTCCATTGGACAAACTGATTTTTTTCTTTTCCTAGCAGGTATCAATTGCAAATAACTTCTTGGTTTAGATTAGAAACTAGAAACAGTCTAGATGTCAATCAGTGGATGAATGCATGATGTAAAGGTGATACATTTACACAATGTGATATTATTCAGCTGTCCAGAAAAGTGAAATTATGGAATTTGCAGGTAAATGAGTGGATATAGAAATAATCATCCTGAACGAGGTAACCCAGACCCCAAAAGACAAATATTGATGTTTTCTATTCTTTGTAGATGTTAAATTTTAAGCTTTGGACATGTCTCCTTAAATGTTAGCCAGAAACAATCTTCTCAGAAAGGGAGTAGCCTATATCTTTTATCAAGAACCAACTATAGGAGAGGTCAATGTTTATAAACACATTAAATAAATAAAATGTAACTAATTTTTTAAATAAAGAATATGAGATATTGCAATCACTGTATTAAATTCTTTGAAATAAATATTCCATTTCAACAGTAAGTAGTATATTAGAATAATGGTGTATATATTGTTTGGGATTTCTGATTGTAGTGGAATATATGTTGAATAATTATACAAGCAAGAGGTATAAATTTCTATCCTTAGCAATAATAATTGAATCAAAGAGCTAAATATATAATTAAAAATTCTGTATACACTGATAATTTTATCTTCTAAAACTTCAAACTACAAATTTTAGTGGGTAGAAAATAAAAGTGAGATAATATATCTGGAAGAACTTTTAATTAATATTTGGGTCCATTTTTTGTCAAAATGTGGAGTTGTTACTATTGAAAACCTGACTGTAAAACTTCCTATGTTCTGCAATGGTCCTTTAAAAAAAATTGCTAATAGCAGCTGCATCAATATCTTTCTCTCTGGATTCTGAATCCAGTTGTTTGAATATCTCTAAAACAAAGAGGAAAAAAATGCCTGGCCTGGTGGCATAGGCTTGTAATTCCAGCTACTCAGGAGGTTGAGGCAGGGGGATTGCAAGTTCAAGGGCTGACTGGAAAAGTAAGGCGACCCTACAGCGAAGTAAAGCAACAAGAGGGCCAGGGATGTGGCTCGGTGGTATAGCACTTGCCTGGCATACACGAGAGCCTGGGTTAAAATTAACCAGAAATCGTGACAGACTATGTAGTCAGACTGCACTAAATTAATGAGATCGTGTTTGATGATCTAGCGCTCTGAGCCATGTGGGCAAATTATCAAATATTAGTTATGTTGCAACTGTTGTTACTAAAACACCTGACATAGATACCTTAGGGGAAGGAGGGCGTATTTTGTCTTATGGTGTCTGAGGGATTTCAGTCCATCATAGCAAGGAAGCCGTGGTAATGGGAGTGTCCCCTTCTACAGCAGTAGCATCATGAGTCAGAGTTCTCTCATCTTAGTGGAACCAGAGGCAGCTATAACCTTCAAAGTCTGCTCCCTAATGGCCTACTTCCACATTAGCGCTAGCTCCCAAGGGATCCAAAGATTCCCCTATAATGCCACAAGCTGGAAACTGAATATTCGAATGTAAGCCTGTGGGGAACATTTCATATTCAAGCCATAATACACAGCATATTTTAAGAAATTATAGATTAATCACAGTGGCAGGTAAATCTGTGATCTTGTAAATATAGCTGCTCCCTGAATGCGACAAAGAATTAGCATGTTAAACCTTTATTTTAGTTCCGTGAGGTACATTGGGATTGACTAAGCTTTTACAACCCCTTTCGTCAGTAGTGACAATATTCTTTCTTTTTTTTTTTTTTTTTTGGTTTTTCGAGACAGGGTTTCTCTGTGCAGCTTTGCGCCATTTCTGGATCTCGCTCTGTAGACCAGACTGGCCTCGAACTCACAAAGATCCACCTGCCTCTGCCTCCCGAGTGCTGGGATTAAAGGCTGCGCCACCACTGCCCGGCGTGACAATATTCTTAAGAGAGGGCTCTTCACAAGATTCCTCCATTGCCCACATTCACCCTCAGACTAATTTTATTTTTATTTTTACCGTTACATAATTCCATGAGTTTGAAGAGAATTAATTATTTTCTGCCTGCTATAAACCAGGTTAAAAAAAAAATCACATCTGAAATTTGTCTTTATTTATCTTCTCCTCCAGAAAGAGTGATTCACAAGATGCTGGTATTATCATGCAACTCCGGTGCCTGCCTCGGATAAAGCGGCAGGCACAGGACAAACACTGCCCTGAGACTGGGGACTTCTCTGGGCGAATGTCTCTGGGAAGGCAGAGGTGTTGCACACCCCCTCACGTTGCACATACTGGTTGCCATCTCAAGGTCTATTGTTGTGATGCATGTTGTACACTGAGCAAATCTCATCTTCGCTCTCACCCTTAGAGAAACCTTTCATATTGCTGTCTTAAATCACCTGCCTGTTAAGACTTATTAAGCCAATTTCCTCCTGTTTGGTTCTCAAGAGGAAGAATAGCTAATTAACTGTTTCAGTGCAGTAATTCATTAGATTTCTTTTTCCACGGTACGTAATAAAGCATGTCTTTGCTTTCATTTATGTCTTGACCAATATGAATTTCCTGTCTGTCTCTTAAAAATGTTGAAATGATTCAATAATAAGTGCCCATGAGTTTTTTTAAGCATCATAGAAGAAGAAAGTTACTACACATAAACCCCAAATTTCACTATGAATAGAAATGAAGATTTGAATGGCTGTTTACAAATATTATTTTTTTTCTCTGCTCCCACAGTCTATTTCAGATGCTAGAGCTGCAGGATTTGTTTTTATTTTTCAGTATGGCTTCTCTAGGAATAGGGGATTAAACAGAGGAAATAAAGCCTGTATTTTTCCATACCCACAAAGGGTAATATCTATACTTATTTAAATGATATCTAAATAATACCTAGATTTTCTTCCCTTCAGAAAGAGCTCAGTCTTACTTTTGAATAATACAAGAAATGTTATCTCAGATACACAAAATCAGAAACATATGCTCCAGGATTAATACTATTGCAGTTTTGAGAGGTCAACTACAAACTCTCCATAAAGTTTGCTTAATTTAAAATGAAACAGAAACAGCTGTTGGAAGGAATGCAGTATATAAGCTCTCATTTGAGGTTATATTTCTCTTATTAATTTTAATTGTATGTTTCAAGAGAAAGAATTTATTAAAGAAATAAAATAAAATCTGATTTTGAAAGTGTCCTGTAACCAGACTAAAATAGTACATACAATCGTAAAACCCAATTATGGTCTTTTTTTTTCCTTCCTTTTGCAAAAAAGGAGCATGGTTGTTTTTCTGCAATAAGGGTATAAGTATGTAGGAAAATCAAGTTTTTTTTTATTTTTATTTTTTATTATTTTTTATTTTTTTTTAGTCTCTGCATTTTCAGTCTCTCAACACTTCTGATACCAGATGAAGAGAAATTTTTCCTGCATAGCAAGCACCCTCTGGCTGATTTTCTAGAGGTCACCAGGTGGCTGTCCCTGAATTCAACTTTGACAGTCTCTACTTAGAGATAATATGAGATCCCACAGGTTGAGGGCTCAGTGCTACAAAACTGCCTCCTACCTTAGAAGTCAGTTTTTAAGTCCAGACTGTAACCTGTTTTTGGAGATTCAGGTTATGAATACTTGGCCCCTAGTTGGTGGAACCTCTTGGGAAGGCTTAGGAAGTGTGGTCATATTGGAGAAGATGCACCTCCAGGGAAAAGTAGATGTTAATATTCCCCCTGTATGGGTATATATTTATATATTTACAATATATAGTTGTTAGTGTAAATAATTTAATTTTCTAGGGGACTTGATCACTTAAGTACTAATTCACATGTGGTTTAAATATGTACATCCTTGTACATCTTTTGGTTTTCTCTAAGGAATCCCAACATAATCTTCATGGTGATAATACTATTAGTCAGTTCTTATCTTCTTTCTGAACTTAGTTGAGCATCCTTCTCCCTTGATATATTTTCTTTACTTTAAATCCCAAATGTTAGCTTTCCTCCTATATCACTAATCTTTTCTATTCAGACTTCTTTGTCAACTGTTTTCTTCTTTTGTTTCCTTTTAAAATTTTTTGAAGTTATAATTATATAATTCCCCTCTCACTCTTTTTCTTCCAACCCTTTCTACATTGCCCTTATTCTCTCTCAAATTCATGGTCTCATTTTTTAATTGTCTTTTTTGTGTGTATTCATATGTATACAAATATAACCTGTTTTGTCCACATAAAGTTACTTGTATGTAAATGATTTTTTTATGTTGGAGTGGCATTTGAGGCTAATCTCTGATCTCAGTCGATGTGGTCCAGTTTCATAACTAGAAAGGCTATCTATGACAATGAGCCACTTGTGTGTTTTTACAATCCTCACTTGGCTCTGGAATTCCAGAGTCATACATAAAATCTAATACTTAGCTTTTAGCTACCAAGAGACATTCACAAAATTAGTGTGCTCATTATTCAACTACAGCTATTTCCTTACTAACTGGCTTCCATCCCAGCCTTATTCATTTCATACCCAACAATCAAGCAATTAGGAAATCCTGTTGTTTCTGCCTTCCATATACATTCAGACTATGACCATTTTAAAAATTACTTTGATAAAATAACCTTGGCCTTAGTCACCTGCTGCCCACTGCACCAGCTGACAACCTCTCAAATAAATTCCTTGCTTCCAGATTTTTCCATGCTTATTTTTTAAGCACCTCAATCCTTTGTAAAAGCAGGCTATATCATGTGACGTCTCCAATCAAAATTCTTCAATGATTCCACTTTAAGTAAGCTATAAAACACATCACCTTACAATGACCTGGAGGTAATATAAGGTCCTTTTATATTTCATACAAATGATGTGGTTCAGGGTCCTGTGGTTCTGTGTGATCTAGGAATCCTTTGCTGGTTTCTGACCACTTTAGTTACCTTTTACTTTCATTCTATCATTTTTTTTTTCTGTATTTCCTTAGCACTGTAAGTAAGCTCCTGACTAAGGCATTTTATTTATTTTTATTTTATGTGTATCAGTGTTTTGCCTGCATGTATGTCTGATACCTGTGGAGCCTAGAAGAGTGCATTGAATCCCTTGGAACTAGAGCTATGGATGGTTGGTTGTAAATGAACCACCATGTGGGTTCAGGAAACTGAGTCTGGGTCCTCTGCAAGAGCAGCCAGTATTCTTAATCTCTGAGCCATCTCTCCAGCCCCATGATCTGGACTTTTTCACAGGCTGATACCTCTACCTGAAATCCCACATATAAGCATGTAAACTCCATTTTTCAAGTGTTTACTGAAGCATGAGCTTCCCATTGAGTTGCACTTTGTTCTACTTAAAATTATACCGTTTTCTAAACTTGCTTGCCCTATTGTGGTCTTTTTCTTTTGGAAACAGGGTTTCACCCTGTCATCTCTGTCTAAACCAGGCTGGCCTCAAATTCACAGAGTTTTGCCTCTGTCTCCAAAGTTCTGGGATTAAATGCATGTGCCACTATGACTGGTTTCTTTATCATGCTTTTAATATCATCTTATTTACATATCTTATAATGTGTTTCATTTGTTGACCTGAACTCTAGACATGTAGTATGTAAGATCTACTTGGACAAAGATTTTTGGCAATTTTGTTAAATTCCCTAATACCACAAACAAAGCATGATACATAGCCAGATACTACAATTTTGTACTATAATTATTTAAGCTATTTTCAAATATATTTTCTTAGGAAGTTATGACTCTTGTCACCATATTTTAGAAAACAACTTTAACCTTGAAACTCCTTTCAAGTAAGTTTATGTAATCATTTTCTTAATTGGATTTTTCTTCAAAACAAATTTCAACTTATTATTTTGTGTGGTTGTCCATGTCTCTCTCTCTCTCTCTCTCTCTCTCTCTGTCTCTCTCTCTGTCTCTCTCTCTCTGTCTCTCTCTCTCTGTCTCTCTCTCTCTGTCTCTCTGTCTCTGTCTCTCTCTGTCTCTCTCTCTCTCTGTCTCTCTCTCTCTCTCTCTCTCTCTCTCTGTGTGTGTGTTGATTCTCTCCTCCACCTTTGCATTGGTTCTTGGGATTGAACTCAGGTTGCCAAGCTTGCAGGCAAGCATCTTTACCTGCTAAGCTACTTTGCTGGCCCTGGATGCCATTTTTAAGTGAAGAATTCAATACAACAATTATAAACTAAAGAATAATCACAATGAACTGATTAAAAGCAGTCAATATATCAGCTACACATTGTTGTACATTCCTGTAATCCTATCACTGGGAGGCTAGGGTAGGAGAAATATCAGTTCAATACCAGCATGGGCTTCACAACAAGAATTTTTCCCAATAAATCAATGAATAAACAAGGAAAGGGTTCATTCTGTGTTTGTTTTCTAGTCATCCACTTAATTGAATACTTGTGATCTTCAAAGTATTATCTCAGAAGACAATCAGTTATTAACAGGAGTTAAGGATATCACAAATAATGCAATATATGAGAAATACAATGGTACTGTGATTTACACCACCACTCTAATCCTGAGGCATGTCAAAACTTTAGGGCCAATCATGGGTCTATGGATAGCTGAATTGTTCCCCTGTATTTTTGTAAAGTAGACTCCATATATCTATATTGCAATAATATGAATGTCTGCTTTCCCACTAATAAAAGAAGCACATTCTATTGCTATAAAACTAACAAAAGCTTTGAGATAAGCAACCAGGATTTGTATACTACACCACAGTCAAATTTCAGCATTAAATGAAGTGAAATTTTTGAAAAATTAAGGAGAAAAAGGAGGAAAGTTTAAAAAAAGGAAGTTGGATTAAAAGGACCTTTCTATATAAACATTCTCTTGCTAACATACTGTAGCAAATTATATCATGAACCCAAAGCCCAGAGGGAGATAGGACATTTTCAGGATTTTACTATGCCTTCTGTTTAACTGACTTAGGAGCTCTAATGGCCATCTATAAATACTCTTTCTCTATGATAAGCTAAACTAATCAATGCTGTACCAGTAAATCAAGCAACTCAGCCAAGCATGATTAGATTAACAAAGAAAATAAATGGAATCATTTTTATTCTGAGGCTGTTTAAAGATCTGGAAATTATCATGAAGGTCCATTTCCTAGAATTTAAAAGGCCAAAGGGTTTTTGGAAGCTATTCATTCGTGGGGATGACTCCAGGGATTTGGATTTTTACTACACAGTGGTCACCCACAGTCAGGGAAAAGGACAGTGACATTTCTTCATTTGGTGATTTGATAATGCTAGTGAAAACTTAATGGGAAACGAATTTGCTGGGTGTCGTCAATGGAAACATCTAATGATGTATCTTGAAGCCATTTCTCCAGTATCACCAGTGGTCATTTGCATCATTAATGTATTTATTTTAATTCTCTACAGACAGAAGTTTAAGCACACATAAAGACTAATCATTTGTAGTGTAGGGTATAAACATCTAAATTATCTTGGATTCATTAGACTACTTGCTGCTGTGACCTACTGGATTCTGGGAACCTGGTGAGGCAATGAGGAGGTAAACAGCAGGCACACAGACACGTCTTAGCATCTTTTAATAAGAAGACTTAATTTTTACGCCTGAGCTATCTGACTTTCTTGGGCACACAAAGCCTAACCCTGACTAAAATGTTAACTCAATCTCATTGAGCAGGCACCCACAAAAACGTTAGATTAATCAATGAAAGGCTTCAGGAGTCCATGTGAGGCAGTCATATAGGGGGTCTTGTGTGATATTTTGTTTGTGTTCTGACAAATAAAGCTTGCCTGGAGATCAGAGCGCAGAGCTAGCCACTGGTTAACCATAGAGGCCAGGCAGTGGTGGTACACATCTCTTATCCCAGCACTTGGAAGGCTCCTGCCTTTGATCCCAGCACTAGGACCCAGCTCAAAGGGACCTCCAAGCTGAAAGGCCTTGCAGAGCTCCAGGTAACCAAAGGAAAGAGGCAAAGGGCTGGTAAAGAAAAGGCAAGACTCCTGGAAATGCTGAGGAACAATGGAAGAGAGGACAGGGAGGTGCTGCCTGGACAAGAAGACCAAAGCCAAAGCCCAGGAGGCACTGAGGATGCAGGAGTGTCCAGTGGAAAGGACCTTGCCAGGGTTTCATATATTAACCCAAACAAAGTCAAAGTGTATGATCTTCAGCCTAATTAACAATTTGCTTTAATTCACTTAGTACCTGTATTTAAAATCATGTTCTTTGAAATAATTGAGTGCTCTTATTTTCTCAATTATTTGTACCTAAAATGATAGTTGTCTTTAGTCATCAGTGCATATGATTTTTACACCAAAAATGTGCTATTTAAATTCACAGAGTGAAGACACTTTGCTGTTCTTTTTTTTTTTTTTTTTTTTTGATGTGATATGTTTGAGCCACAGCTGTAAATGTTTGGTGCTGTTTCAACTGAGCTTGCTCCTCCATACTGGAAGTCCCAGTGTCTCCTGCAGCAGCACATCCACTCCCGTGACTGTAAAGTAGCATCACTAGTACTGATGGTGGCATTTCTGGCTTCTACATATGTCATCTTTATTTTAAAAATGTCTCACTCAAGTCCTCACCCAGATCGTTTAATATTTTTCTCCAAAAAGAAACAGATTTCCCTTTTGTGTTTCCTGGAGAACTCATTTTGGCATTTGACCATGTGATGATGTGACAGAAAAGGAAAGCAGTCTTCCCCAAGAGCTGGGACAGTGGATGCTAGCTAATCAGACATCTCAACAGTGGGATTTCAGACTTCATGGCAAGGTGAGGTAGCATGTTCTATTTTCCACATTCTCACTGTATTCCATGATGACTTCCAGTCCCCATGTTTGGACCCATGTGGGGTGAGATGGTTAACTCACATGAATCCTTTCATTTCATGTTTCAGCCTTAGCAAGTGAGATGATGAATTTAATAAGCTACGTGGGAGGCACACTCACACTCTAATTATAATGAACAGTGGGACACAATGTATTTTTGGTACTTATATCACATCTGGCTTGAACTTAAGATAAATCATTTTACAGAGCAATAAATCAAATTTCCCAAAATTATGTGACGAACAATTAACAAAGTGACATAAATAGCTGGATATATATAATAAATATGTGAGTATCATATGTTCATATGATATATGCAATATATAGTTTTATGTATCATATATTATATTATATACATATTTACTTTCTCCCTTTCAGCAATAGCACTTGCAAAACATGGTCTTCCCCATTTGTGACAGAACTCAAGTGATTATCTGCAATATCCATTCTCAGCTTTCCTCACTTAAGGAAGTCCAATTAGAATAGTTCTAAAGAGACAAAAAGAACAAAAATTTCAAATTCGTTGAGAAATCTCTGGTGAGCTAGAATTTGGGACAGCTGGTACATCTGACTGGGAGGAAAAGCAGAGTGGGTGGCATAGCAGAGCGGTCTGCACCACTGGTTGGTAAAGGAGATGCTAACCTAAATATTTAGGCTAGCTACGTAGCCCAAACAACCGAATACTCGAGTATATAGTAAATCCACTAGGCTCAGGATCAGCCGCGAGAGTATCAGAGGGGAAATGTCACCATCGTGTTTTCTGTTAGTTATGGTTTCCTTAAAATGTTTTAGAATTTTGGCAGATTAGTGTTTTGAAAAGTCTGTGGGTTTGCAAACGTTAGTAGAGCAGGTCATGGGGAAGAGTAAAGAGAGACAGGAAAACAGAGGGGACAGGATACAAAAATTAAACACGCGTCTGTGCTCAATAGAATCAAGCCGATAGCACAAAGAGGACAGGGCACCAAAAAGGAAGCAGCTTTGTGCCAAGCGTTTGAGACTTTAGTTCCGGACTGCAGAGTTGAAATGTGTATTGACGTGAAAATGGGATTTTGCATGACAGGGACTGTGTGTCGCTGTCTAACAGGGAAACTCGAGTTCATTTTGTCTGAAATGCTCAGTGATCACTTTGAATTAAAACAAAATGGAACACATATTTTCATGCTGCCTAATGAATTATTTCCCATCACTGCTCAGCCAAGCGCATTTCCTCCTTTCAATGGATGGGTTGGAAGCAAACACATATTTACGGCATGTGCTAGAGAAGAGCCTCAAACCTCAGCTCTAGTTGGGCAGTTCTTTCTGTGGTAAGCTCTGCTGTTTTATGGTCCTATATACTAGATGCCAGCATCGGCCTCCCAAACAAAAATGTCTCCTTGCCGTGCCAGAAGTCCTTTGAGAGAGAACAGTTACACCTGGTTGAGAACCCTTTTGCCAGAGGTAGGTCCCATGAAATGTTCACTGATGACAGGTGCTGAGGAGATGAGGCAGAGGTAGGTGAGTGGAGTGTGGGAAGAGCTGCATTAAAACAATAGATGAGAAAAAGTGGAGAAAAGGAAGAGTTTGCACGTGAGTCCCAAGGTTGTCACATACCGCCCCAATTCTGGATGGTTGAAAACAATAGAAATGTGCAATATTCCTGTCTTGGAGACCATAATCAGGGTACCAGAGGCCTTTACTTTCCATCTCCAGGCTGGAGGTGGGGGAATCTGCTTCATGCCATTCTCTTCGATTCTTGTGTTGCTAGCAGTATTGGCATTTTTTGTTTATGTAGCATCATAGTCACATGCGTTGGAAGAGTGAACTTCATATCTGTTTGTGGAACATAACTCATCATGAGGTTTGAAGAAGATAAGTTTCCTTCTATATTATTCTAGAGAAACAGTCATGGGGAGGATCTGGGGTGCAGCTGAAGACTCAGGTCCATTGAGGATGTAGCTGCCAAACAGAAAAGACAGCACTGAAACTGTATACCATCACAGAACCTCTCTCTAGAATCTAAGATACAACTGAAATGTGAAGGAAAGGTTGTGTGTGGCTTTCAGGTGTACACATGAGCACTGTGGGAGGCCAGGTTGTGCTTCTCCAAAGATGAAGGACTGTCAAACAAAAGGCAGTTGGGGACAATCACATGTAGGACCCTTCCTCAGTTTGCATAAAAGTAGGATATAAACTTACAAAGACAGAAGATATCCTACAGCCCTTTTTACTATGGAGTGCAAAAGTTAGTCACTGAGGGTGACTGATTGCACAGAGTTATACAAGAGGAACCATTATTAACGAGCTCTGTGAACGACCCTTTCTCTAACTCCAGAGACTCAGTCTTTGTCTTGCTACATCTCTAAAAGTTTAATTTTTTTGTGTGTGATTTTACGTAAAGCAAGAATTCAAAGTCACTTGTTTGACAAATACTCATTCCTTGAGTGCTTCCATATTTATGTGAAATACATATTTAATAAACTATAATTTGAATTTCTCTTATATATCTGCCTTTCATCACAGTGGTCTGTCCTGTTCACTACTGGGCATGGCATTTGGGAATTATATAAGCAATACGTAGCAAGTATAAGTTAGAAAAACTTGAGCAGAATTGAAAACAATTCCACAATCACCACCAAACCAAAACCAAGACTATTACGAAGGTGAGGCCAGAGTATAAGGAAATCAAAATAATGATGTGGAAGTCTGAAATTAGTAGTTAAAAAGGACTTAGCTATATTCACCTTTCATTAGGAGAAAGAGTGACCATTGGCACAAGGGGCATTGGAGGCAGGAAGCTCATAGTCTGTGGAATTAGAAACCTAAAATGAGATTATAGCCAGTGCATGCAGCTGTCCTGTGGGACTGCTACAAGGGGTAAGCCAGAGGGGATAAATGTTCAATGTCCCCTCCATCCTATCAACTGTGAAACCTAACCCAAAACTAGAAGGTAACGTAGTGTTGTGGTTTATCCAAATCAGATTAGCCACTAGCCTATGCTCTTCTGTACCACTACCAAGCATATAGATAAACAAGGTGAGGGTGGATCTGAAAACCCAAATTAAATGTAGGTAGAACATATAAGAAAAGTTGTAAAGTACATTTTCTTTTCTATATTATGTTATTATTAAAAAAGTAAAATGTAATATTTATTAATCTGGACAAAATTAAACTTTTTATTTAAAGAGTATCACCTGTTTAATTTTATTAGTTCTTGAATAAAAACAGCAAAAATATTTCACAGTGGATCAAACTGTTAATACACAGCAATATCTGTCTCAGATTTGGAAGTCTGGCACACTTTACAGAGTAACAGTGACATTTCTAGTATACTATAATATTTGTGGACTGCTTCTCAAATAGGGACACAAAGCTGAAGAGGAAAGTGTAAGGTGGAAAGTCAACATGATGGTTCTCATCCCAGACTTCCTGAGAGCTGGAAGATAATGTTCAGGTAAATTAATTTCTTTGTTTTCCACTGTGAAACTGGGAATCTTGGCATTTCTTCCAGGTAGGCAATTTTACAGTCTCTGCTTTCTTTTGTTTTGCATTTTTTCATTCATTATCATATCATCTTCGTTATATATCTGCACTATGTTTTAGTTACACGTATTGCCATTGGTAGAATAGTGACAGAAGCTAGTTGAGGGAGGAAGGACATAATTCGACTCATTCAGAGGACGCCAGTGCATCATGGTGGGAAGGCACAGTGGCAGTAGCTTGTGTGTGGTTTGTTCAACTCTTGGTGGGTCAGGAAGCAGACCATTTAGCTGGCACTAGAAGCAGATAAAACCTTCAAGGCTAGATGCCAGTGACTCACTTCTGTTAGCTAGGCTACACGTTGCAAAGGCTCTTTGATGTCCTGAAGCAGCACCACCCATTAGGGACCAAGGGTTGAACCCGTGAATACAAGTAAATCAACAGACACAAAGATATTCTAAAGTCTTAATGGCTATGTAAGCTTAAACTTGTTCTAACCTTTGGTTCCTACGTAGGCCATTCTCTCTTCTAAAAGCTTCCTAGCCCTCTGACCTCTCCTTCATAGTTGGTTCCTACGTAGGCCATTCTCTCTTCTAAAAGCTTCCTAACCCTCTGACCTCTCCTTCATAGTTTAGCCATCAGATGATGATTCCCTCGCTCACTTCTTACCAATGCTTAAATGGGGCTCCTTCAGTTGTTTTCTGTGGTGATATATTTGTAATCTAAGAAATAAAGCTTATTTGAAGATCAGAGGACAGAGCCAGCTACAGAGTTAGTCATAGAGGTCAGGCAATGGTGGCACACACCTTTAATCCTAGCACTTGGGAGGCAGAAGCAGAGATCCTTCTGGATTTCTGTGAGTTCAAGGACATACTGGGCTATACGAGAGTAATCCAGTCTACAAGAAACAGAGCCAGGAAGTAGTGGTACACACCTTTAATTCCAGCACTTGGGATCACACACCTTTAATCCCAGCACTAGGAAGGTTGAGACAGGAAGTGATGTGGCCGGGCAGAGGAAGGAATATAAGGTGGGAGGAGACAGGAACTCTGGCTCTTGCAGTCTGAGGAGCTGGTGAGGTAAGAGGTGGTGGCTATGGCTTGTTCTACTTTTCTGATCTTTCA
>CABHPP010142172.1:0-27806 GCA_902168425.1 Peromyscus attwateri | reverse complement strand
TTAAAAAAAAAAATAGCCAGGCTGTGGTGGCTCACACCTTTAATCCTAGCACTCAGGGAGGCAGAGGCAGGCGGATCTCTGTGAGTTCCAGGCCAGACTGGTCTACAGAGTGAGTTCCAGGACAGCCAGAGCTACATAGAGAAACCCAGTCTCCATGCTGCTTTCATATATTAAAATGAATACCATTGAAGAGGTTAGAACAATTACTGTGTATGAATAAGTGGCATATGAGGCTTGAGTTAATGTCACTACAGAAATGTGTCATTTCCTACTGTAAATGACGACTGACAGTTGATTGACTCACATTTGCCTTCCTAGAACATCAAATATGTTTGTACCCTTAAATTATTTTGTTTAAAATGTTCACCTTTATCGAACTTGGCAATGGAGCAATTTCCATCTGTTGCCGTATGGATTTACTGAATCCGCCATCTTAGGGTTCTGATTGGAGATGTGGCCATTAACAATGTCTGGATTCGGGCTGGAGAGATGGCTCAGCAGTTAAGAGCACTAGCTGCTCTTCCAGATGACCCAGGTTTCAATTCCCAGCATCCACATGGTGGCTCACAGTCATCTATAACTCTAGTTCCAGGATATTCGACACTCTCACACAGACATACATGCAGGGAAAACACCAATGTACATAATAAAAACGAATCATTAAAGTCTTAGTTCATTAGAGAAAGCAATAAGTGAAATCTATAAAAGTGTACTTGATAGGAGTAAGATATCTACTGCTGGTTTATATAATTGAATGCATGTACTCATAGAATGTACTCTAAGGAAAATAAAGTTGAATTGCCTGGCATATTTTGTCTTCTTTGGTGAAGTGGATTGCTGCAGAACAGTGAACTGTCACCTGGAGACTTAGAGAATGCATCCTTCCAGGTCACAGAATTAAGTCCACATAGTTACATTTCAAATGCCAGCTCCGTTTTTCCCTGCAGTATTATTGCTCTAAATATAATTCATATTTCTTTTCTTAAATAGAGCAGGTGAAAATAGTTCTGCCTTTTCTTTGTGATTCATGGCCTATGAGCATGTATTGCACTGTCAGGAAATGGAATTTGGTAGCATTTGTCACTTGATGAAAAGCCAAAGCGAACTTTGAGATCTTAGTGTGCAGTATGTTCTCTTTTGTTTGGTGGGTTGGTTGGTCAGATGGTTTCATTTTTTTTTTTTTTGAGACAGTCTGTAGACGAATTTCTAAACAGTCTTATTAAATAAGAAACACAGAGCCAGATACAGAGGTGCAAGCCGTAGAGAGCAATAGCCGCCAACTAACCTTAGCTCACCACCTCTCCATAGCTTCCCAAGGAAGCTCTCCCTGTCTAACCTGAGCCTTTATTGTCTTCCTGTACTGCCTTCTCATTGACTCTAAGCCCAGCCACATCACTTCCTCATCACTGCCTGTCTATACAGACCTCCAGGTCTCTTATGGTTGGTACTGGGATTAAAGGCGTGTGTCACCCCCCCCCCCCTTGCTGTGTGTCTTTAAACACACACTCTTCCCCTGTCACGTGATCTGATTAAGGGCATGTGCTACTGTTTATGGCCTGACTTCTGTTTATGGCTGACTATGACCTTTGATCTCCAGGCAAACTTTATTTATTAACATACAAATAAAATATCACCACAACAGTCTCAAAATGTAGCCCAGACTGGTCTCAAGCTCATAATGTTACCTCATGCTCTTGAGTGCTGGGATTAAACTTCCTCTCTCTAATACCTTTTGGTTTTGACCCTGAGGGTCTTTAAATGCTAAAATTATGACATTTTCTCATTCCTTTATACATTGTACAGAGAGAATATAGGAGTATATAAATTCCAAGTGTTCAATCAGTGGACCAGGCATAAAGAGTTACTGAGCACATATGGGCAGAGTGATGCTCTGATATTTACAAGGCTGTCAAGCAGACACTCGTTTGTAATTTTCTGAGGAGAGGTACTCAAAAGGAGAAGTGTCTGTGCTGGCATTTGCCAAGATAATTGCCATACTATTTTAGAATTTAAGACCTTGAAATTACTGCAATAAAAATATGTGTCAGGTCATAAGTCTTCCCTTGCTAAACCTTTATTTGGCAAAGACCCATGCCATTTGCTGTCACCTTAAAAAGAGAAACCCAGCTGTCAGTAGCTACCCTTCCCGTCAGCTAATAATTTTATCCTGTGTCTCTGCTAGCTGCTACATCTTTGCTAGACCAAAAGCTTCAAGGAAATGCAACACACTTCCCTCACAATGGAATGTGAGGAAAGGCTGGTACAGCCATGTCTATGTGAGCACTTCTTCATCTAAAAGTAAGATTATTCTCTAGCTCTGAAATGTTAAGTCTTCATCTGTCTTTTTCTTCCTGCAAGTCCCTCAAATACCTGGTAAACAATGGGCTTGGGTGTTTGAGACAGAAGGACTGTTCCCCTACCTCCTGCCCCTCTGGGTTCTTAGTTTTCTGGAAACTCCATGAATAGCTACTGCTTGAGGTCTAGGCAGGTTGCAAGTAAGCAGTCATTCTTTGCTTCCTATGTGAAGCTTTTTATACTCAGGCCACAGGTTGTAGCTTTTACATTTTCTCCTTTGTTCCATTCCGTAGGACAGTGGCGCTCTCTATTGCTTTATTGATAAAATGAGGTATCTAATATCTGTTCAACTAAAGATGTTGTGGTATCTTTGTATATAGGTTTGCCTTCCTGTTTAAGAATACCTTAGTTTTGTTTTGCTAAGTGAAGGATCAAGTCGTAATGATGAACATGTTGGTATATAAATAACCCTGAGAAAGTGAGAGCAGCCAGGAGGTGGTGGTACACGCCTTTAGTCCCAGCACTCAGGAGGCAGAGGCAGGTGGATCCCTGTGAGTTTGAGGCCAGCCTGATCTGCAGAGTGAGTTCCAGGATAGCCAGGACTGTTTCACCCAGAAACCCTGTCTTGAAACACACACGCACACACACACACACACACACACACACACACACACACACACACACAAAAGAAGGAAGGAAGGAAGGAAGGAAGGAGGAGAGAAAGAGAGAAAGTAAAAGCAAATCTCTAAGCCTGCTACCAGTACATGGGGTTCATCTTCCTACATCTGCAACAGCATAGTCGCTTGATCTGTTGATCAGAGAACACACACTCTAAGTAATAAATCTACAGCTTATCTTATATCATCTTTGATTTATGACTTCTCCAAATGGCCTTACAAAAATGTATTTTTAATATTTTCTTTTTTATCACTTCCAAGTCTATTCAGATATGAGATGTACTGTCAAAACTAGGCAATCTGTATTTTTTGCTATTACAGGTATGAAGAATATTTAAAGGAAATTATTTTATTATTTATTTTCAAGTACTTCTCTTCCTTTGTTTACTCAAGGTGCTGGGAAATGAACCCTAGAACTCTGTGCAGGCTGAGCTCACTGAGCTCACCCCAGCCCCACCTACATGCAATCGCTGTTGAGATGCTCTGTGAACTACTGAGCATACTGAGCAACTATCATGAACTAGAATGCTGATGGGACAGCCGCTGAAATCATTAAATGGACCTTTATTAGTCCAGACAGACGTTAATGAAATGGGAGTTTAATTTATTTATTTATTGCTTTCTTGTAGGTGGATTCACCAATGAACTTGAAGCATCCCCATGACTTAGTCATATTAATGAGACAAGAAACAACAGTTAACTACCTCAAAGAATTAGAGGTGAGGCAACTGGATATATGATGTGCAGCTGAAACTTCTGCCTCCTAGAAGCTGATTGTGTTCAAAGAAAGCTAGAGCATATCATTAAGCCCAATTCCTGTGACTTTTTTTTTAAATATTTATTATGTATACAGTGTTCTGCCTGCATGCCAGAAGAGGGCGCCAGATCTCATTACAGATGGTTGTGAGCCACCATGTGGTTGCTGGGAATTGAACTCAGGACCTCTGGAAGAACAGCCAGTGCTCTTAACCGCTGAGCCATCTCTCCATCCCTCCTGTGACTTTTATAGGAATACAATTTTAGATCTTGCTTTGAGGTGGGGTCTTTCAAAACAATTACTTTGTCAAATTACTTTGTCAAAGTGGGGTGTGTGTGTGTGTGTGTGTGTTATTAATTAAATTTGTCCCTAGACAGTTTGTTTGTTTGTTTGTTTGTTTGTTTGTTTTGGGGGGGTTGTCCCTAGATAGTTTTACACATGTATGTAATACACACTGACTACTCCCACACCCCACTTCCCTACTACCCCTGTCTACATCCATCGTCTCCATCACAGTGGTTTGAGTAATAGAGGAACAGAGTACCCTGGTGTAGGTATAAACCTAATTCTCCCCTCACTTATCCTAGAATATGGTCTGTATCATTGCTCCCACCCCCACCCCAGTATGTGCTGGGATGCTCTCTGGAGTATGGTCTGAGAAGAGTTTGGGTGAAATAAGAAAAAGAAGAAAGGAGCTGGACATGGTTGCTCACATCTGTAATCCCAGCATTCCAGAGGCAGAGGCAAATGGATCTCTGTGACTTGGCAGTTAGCCTGATCTATATAGAGAGTTCCAGGATTACACAGAGAAACCTTGTCTCAAAAAGAAAAAGAAAAAGGAAAAGAAAACAAAGGAGTGAAAGAAAGGACTTGGACAAGTAGCACACACCCACCATCCCAGCTCGAGTCCCAGGCCAGGCCAGTGTGCATAAAGAGCTACTGTCTGCAAAACAGGGAAGAAAGAGTTATATGAAACCTAAAAATTATCATTTTCATTCATTTTGAAGGAGTAAAAACTAGGATCTCGCTATGGTCTTTTCTTGTGGTTTAGTCAAAAAGTCTTAACCAGTTTGTACCATGAAAACTTGAAACGTATATGTAGAAAAACAAAATATGAATTTTATTTAATGAACAAACCAAGCAGCATTTTTAGACACTGATTTTTACCATTTATATCTATGAGCTGGGTTTGCTCAATAATATGCAGTGATTGGAAAAACTAAATTTTCTCCCATAAACTATCTACTTGAAAGTTATAATGTAAAGCATATCTAAATTTTAAGGAAACTTAAGTTATAGAAAAAGTCAAATGCCAGATGAGAGTCAGAACGTATTGGGAATAAGGAGTGCAGTGTGAAGTGCTGAGGCAGGAAGGAATCCGAAGGACCGTCTCAGTTTAGACGGAAGAACCTACAAACAAGACCCGCCAGCTTCTCAAGGCAGGCATGGCAGAACTAAAGGCACAAGGCTCAGGACTTTTTCTTTGTGGTTTGTGTTTCTTTGTGTTTTGGTTTGGGGAATTTCTGTTATTTTTCTCTCTTAGTTTGCTTTCTATTAAAAAACGACATGACTACCCCTCCAGACATGGGGAGGAAAGGGTTTATTTGGCTTAGGCATCCCGTCACAGTCCATCATGAAGGACCTCAGGGCAGGAACCTGGAGGCAGGAACTGAGACAGAGACCACAGAAGCACACTGCTTACTAGCTCATGGTCAGCTACCTTTTTTAAATAACTCTCAGAACTGCCTGCCCAGGGCTGGCACCACTCACAGTGGGCTGGACTCTCATCAATCATTATGATCAAGAAAGTGCCCCCACAGACTTGTCTGTGGGCCAGTCTGATGGAGGCATTTTCTCAGTTAAGGTTCCCACTTTCCAAATGACCATAGCTTGTGTCACGTTGTCAAAAGAGAGAAAAAAAAACAAAACCCACTTCACTAGAACAGTTTTGTGGTCGCTGAACCCAGAGCAGACTGGGCAAGCACTGAGCTGTGTCTGTACTCCAGTGACTTATCTCTTACCTTGAAAATCAGCTTCCTGTTAAAGTAAGTCAATAATTCATTTTCTGGTCACATTAAGCCCTGAATTTCACTGACATGAATTCAGACTGGTACCTCTCTCAGCACATATGTGTCTGCAGATGTTTCGTTTGTGTGAAGTGTAAGGGAAAGGCTTTTGGCACCCGTGAACTACCACCCACAGGTCTAGTGTTTTTAGAATGCAGAATTCACTGTCACAATATTGGAAAATAAGTCTCTCACCCTGATACTACTGGTTTTATCACTTATAACTTTGGAAATGTTGATATTTTTTCCACTAATATCAGGAATACAACAATAGATTTCTTTGTAGGGATTCATGTTTTGAAGCATGACCTGTTTTTACTTAAACATAGTGTTCAAATAAATGGCAGTGGTTCAGAAGTTAGTTTTTACTTTTTGATACATAAACACATATGTCTACTTACTGCTGTTACTTTTTTAGTGGCATAAATAGAATTCAGTTTAATGATGTATAGGGGGAAATGTGATTAATTCA
The DNA here is from genome assembly GCA_902168425.1 of Peromyscus attwateri. NCBI lineage: Eukaryota > Metazoa > Chordata > Mammalia > Rodentia > Cricetidae > Peromyscus > Peromyscus attwateri. The sequence goes on along the minus strand of CABHPP010142172.1, from coordinate 21,539 downwards.
TCCAGTAAGTGAAGTGCAAAGGAAAAGTACTGGATCCACTCATTTTGAAGTAAGTTCAGTGTAGGAATTTGTGCTTACTTCATATAGACAGGAGTGATAGGTGAGATACAAATACAGCTATAAAAATGAATGGCCAAGCCTAACAGCAGTGGAAGCCCTCCCACGAAATCAGAAGTGAATAGGAACACTATGGGGAACAGCCACGCACAGGCTATGATGTCTGTGAGCTAAGACACTGACCATACTCTGAGTATGATGAAGGGGCAGGACCAGGCTTGCTGCTTCCATATGGGTAGAGCCAAGTTTTGCTCTTACAAAGGATCTGAGGAGAAAATTAGCAGAAAGGTAAAGTAAAGGCTGATGAATACAAAAGACAAGTCATCCAGCAGTGGCTGCACCCTCAGTTCAGCATCATGTCAGGGTGGAATGTCACATGGAGTAAAGCTCTACGATGCTCAGTAAGATCTGGCTCTGACTTGGGAACTGGGTGCATCCTGGAAGCCGCTTCAGAACATGAGTCATAGGAGACTGTTGTGGAGTATTCAACGAGCTGAGAGTTAAAATTCATTCAAGAATGAAGTCAGGGTGAAGATGTTTTCTAGCACCTAAGAAGAACATTTTCCAACCACAGACCCTCACTTGAATGAAAATGTGAAGGATCTGCTATGTAAAAAGAAAAATAGAGTGGAAGTACATAGGATATATGATGGTGATTTTAAAGCCTTGAAAAAGTTGCTAAATGTACTTATTTATGGTGTCCTAATAGGTTAAACTATATGAAATTAGCAGTATGTAGTTGGAATTGGAAATAGTTAAAATATTTAGACTTTTATAATGTTCAGAAGAAAATAAAAGGAAATCATATTGGAAATATTTTCAGCACATATATTAAAAATGTAGAAATGTAGCTGGGCAGTGGTGGCGCACGCCTTTAATCCCAGAACTTGGGAGGCACAGGCAGGCGGATCTTTGTGAGTTCAAGGCGAGCCTGGTCTACAGAGCGAGATCCAGGAAAGGCACAAAGCTACACAGAGAAACCCTGTCTCGAAAAACCAAAAAACAAAAAATGTAGAAATGTCTCCATGCTAAGCTGTCTTGCCAAAAATCTAATTAAACCCCAACATCAATCGTTTTCTCTACTTCTAGTTTCTTTTGTCATAGTTTCTTTTACCTATTTAAATGATTCCTCTGAGAGGCCTGTAGGTTTCCTCAGACTGTCAAGAAATCTGTGACAGGATCTTACCCAGAATCCCCGTCAGTATTCAGAGAAATACAGAGGAAGATGCCAAGGAACTAAGGGACCTTCAATGAAAAACTTCCACAAGACTGGCAGATTCTGTGGGACAAACAGCCTGATACTATAACAGATCATATGGGGAAGGGAGGGGGGGGGAAATAATGCAGGAACTACTAAATGTGAATTGAATAAAATAAACAACTAGTTGTAGTGTAGATTTCATTGTATTCTTTTTTAAGACTTTTTGAATTTTTTTAATTATACAATGACATATGATATCTGCTCCCCCATTTCTCACTCCAGCCCCTCTCATATCCCCCAACATTTCTCCCTCCCAACTTCATGTTTGTTTGTTTTTAATAACCTACTAAGTCCAGTTAACGCTGCCTATATGCTTATGGGAGGGGCTTTCTACTGGAGGATGGGAAACCCACCGTGGACCATATCCTCAGTAAGGAGTGATTCTCCCTCCCCCAGCAACAACCCACTACCAGTAGGTCCTCAGTATAAGGTAGGAGCTTGAGATCATCTGTGCCCTATCTCTGCTGGGATTCTGGTGCCTTGATGCAGGTAACCACAGCTCCTGTGAGATCATGATTGCAAGAGCCATGTCATGTTTCACAGCACGCCTCCCTGTCCTCTGGCTCTTCCATTCTTCCTGCCTCCTCTTCTACTATGTCCCTGACCCTTGGTGTGGTGAGCATTAATACTGATGTTTCATTTAGGACTGGGCACCGAATGAATCTCTTATTCTCAGCGTCTTGTACATGTCTCCACTGAGTGCTGCCCACTGCAGGAAGCAGCTTCTCTGCCCAAGGCTGAGAGCAGCGCAGGCCTGTCTGTGCTGGGAGCTGGGCTGACCTGGCTAGTGGGATTCTGATGCAAGCAGGAATTAAAAACTGAATTTCAAAAGAAGGGAAGAAAGACACAGTTGAGTACTTGAACATGGGCTATGATATTAAGAGGTTATTATTTTAAATACATGACAACGATATGATAATTTTAAGTTTCTAAGTTATTTTCTTCCAGAAACAAAAATATTTACTGATAAAAAAATTAAAATTGGGGGGTGGGTTGGGCACTGAAGAGCTGGCTCGTCAGTAAGAGTACTTGCTGCTCTTTCAGAGGACCAGGCTTCAGTTCCACATGGTGGCTCACAACTGTCTGTAACTCCAGTTCCAGGGGCTCCAGTGCCCTTTTTTGCCCTTTTTGGGCAGCAGGTGTGCATGTGGTGTACACATACACACACACACACACACACACACACACACACACACACACACACATAAAATAAAAATAAATGGATCTTTAAAAATTAAAAAAATAATCTCAGTGCTGTTCTCATGAAGGGAAGGTAGGAGCTCAAGGAAGAACAGCCAAGCGATATGAATGAGTCTGTTTACAGTTAGTTCTACTGGGTGGTTGGCAGGATGGCGCAGTGGGTAAAAGTGCTTGCCGCACAAGGCCGGAGTTGATACTTGAATTGACCTCCACATGCATGCCAGTGGAGGCACTTATATACACATAATAATAAATAAAATTTAAATTGTTTAAGTAAAAAAAGTTGTGAAAAATAATCACATGTCTACTCACATTTCCATGACCAAAGAAAATCACGTGGCTAAGCTTGTTATGGGCGGTGGTGGTGCACGCCTTTAATCCCAGCACTCAGGAGGCAGAGCCAGGTGGATCTCTGGGAGTTCAAGGCCAGCCTGGGCTACAGAGTGAGTTCCAGGAAAGGCACAAAGCTACACAGAGAAACCCTGTCTCGAAAAAAAAAGAAAAAAAGAAAAAGAGTGGGGTGGGAAGGGACCATTGGAAACAGATCATAGGATATAGGATATGCTCTTTTTAATAAGAAAATCTCTTCTTTTAAATATTTGTTTTTATTTTTTAAGTGTGTGTGTGTGTGTGTGTGTGTGTGTGTGTGTAGGTGTAAATGTGAGTGCAGGTGCCCTCAGAGACCAAAGAGGGTCAGATTCCCAGGAGCTGAAGTTACAGGCTGTTGTGAGCCACCTGATGGGGATGCTTGAAACTGAACTCAGGTCCTCTGGAAAAACAGTATGCACTCTTAATCACTGAGACATATTTCCAGCCCCTTTTGCTTTTTGAGGTAGGGTATCATGATGCCCTGGCTAGACTTGAACTTGCTGTGTAGCTGAGACTGTCCTTGAATTTCTGATCCTCCTGACTTCTTTACCTCCCAAGTGTTGGGATTACAGATCCATGTCATCTCACCTGGCTGAATCAAAAAAGCTTAATCACTAAGTATTTGGGGCCTGACTTTCTGATCTGTTTACCATGTCCCTAATCCATAAGCCAAGGAAGAGAAGGCTGACAGAGAAGCCACTGCCTGTATAGTAACATTCTCAGTAGCTAAAGTAAAACATACTGTTAGCCTGCCTACTAGAGGGTCACAGGATTTCTAACATCATGTTGTGTAGGCCTGAGTCCACAGAACAGTGATGTAAAATCATCTTATGAGATGTGGTAGGACATGAAGGAGTATGATATAGCCATTCACAGTAACATGACCTCCTATGATAGTTAAAACCTAATGATATGTCATACCCATCAGAGCACTTCAAATAAAAAATAAGGTTAAGGATATGGACTCTGTCATGGTCTGCTGGTAGAATTTTTAGAGTCATCATGAAGAACAGATTTAACAGTGTCTAAATCAGATGTAGGGCTGATAAGTGGGTAAGGGTACTGCTAAGCTTGGTGATCGAGTTCAGTCTCCAGAAGCAACATGATGGAAGGAGAGAACTGACTCCCACATACTGTCCTCTGACTTCAAACGCCTAGTTGTACTCCTGCCAGAATTCTTGCACTGAGCATGGGCAAGCCTTTCATGGGAAAGTAAACTGATACTCCAACAGCCATCAGTTGCCAGTAGCTCCTCTGCTAGGGGTGGGACTGTGGGAAGGCTCACCCTTCCCCAATCTGTGCTGGAATTTTCTCTGGCTTGGTCTTGTGAGTGCTTCACAGCTGCTGTGAGTTTATGTATGCAGTAGCCTGTCGTGTCTGTATGAGATGGTGTTCTCTACTGTCTCTGACTCTTAACACTGCACACCCTCTTCTGCAACAAGAGCCTTGCGGTGTGAGTTTGATATAGCTGTCCCAGTAGAGCTAAGCACTCCCCAGTCTCTTGTTCTCTGCACTTTGACTAGCTGTGGTTCTCTGCATTACTCACCATCCACAGCAGAAGGAAGCTTCTCCGATGAAGACTGAGAGATGCTAATCTATGGTATAGTGGTAAGGATTTCCACTATAGTTTAAACTGAATACTGGTACTGAGTTTTCCTCTAGGACCTGTGACCTGCCCAGATAGAAGTTTTTGGCCCAGTTGACCATTATTTTGGTTTTTAAAGTATTTTTTTAATTAAAAAAAAAAACTTGTGTATGTGGGTCAGGTATATGCATGTGAATGTGAGTGTTCATGGGGACCAGAGGAAGACATTTAATAGATCCCTTACAGTTGGAATTACAGGGTGTTGTGAGCCACTTGATGTGGGTGCTGGCAGCTGAGCTCAGGTCCTCGGAAGAGCAGCCAGTGCTCTTAACTACTGAGCCGTCTCTCCAGCCCCTAGTACTTTGTTTTGTTTTGTTTTTAAAGTAAAGAAAAAAGTTTAGAGAAGCAACCTAAGCATTGACAGAAAAAGATATATTTTTATACATACATTCATGTGGAAAATCTAAGAGCTATAACTAATACAGGCAAATGTGAAAATATAGTGTTAAGTTTAACAAGATGTACAGCAGTACATCAACATAAGAACATTTATGTAAAGAATTGAGTTTTTATTTTGGATCAGCATATACATTATCAAAATAATGTTTCATAACAGAACAAATGAATCCTGCATATGGATACCTTTTAGAGAGGCTGGTGTTAACTAGGGTAATTAAGGGCACTTCAGAATCTGTGCCTTCCTCTGACTAGTTCAGTGCTCATTAAATTCTCTTTTGATTTCAGTGGCATCTAGCTGAAATATTTTTTAATCCATTTTTTTCTTTAACTTACATTTATTTGTGTATGGAGGTGTGTGTGTGTCTGACTGTCTGTCTGTGTGTCTGTGCTGAAGCACATGTAGGTACATGCATAAATGCTTGACAATTAGAAAGCAATTTGCAGAAAGTTCTCCTGTTCCATCATGTGAGTTCTGGAAATGGTCAGATCCTCAGGCCTGGTAGCAAGTGCCTTTACCTGCTGAGCCATCTCACGGGTCCCTGTTGTGTTTTTATTTTCTTACTAGAAGCAATTAGTTGCTCAAAAAATTCACATAGAAGAGAATGAGGACAGAGACACAGGACTAGAACAGAGACACAATAAAGAAGACCCTGACTGCATCAAGGCCAAGGTGCCCTTGGGAGACCTGGATCTCTACGATGGCACATATATAACTCTGGAGAGCAAGGACATCAGGTAAAGCGGTTCTCTTTTCAAGACCTGAATCAGTAAGAAAGAAGTTCCTGAAAGTTAAGATTCATCACTGATGAGTTTATTGAAATTTGAAAGTTCAAAATACATAATGTATGTAGAAAGCTTGCAAATCAATTAAGATGTATTTCATACCACAACATAAAACTGAGTTATTTACAGTAAAAAATAAAACACAAGTGCCCAGTAAACACGTGGAAATACTTCTCAGAATTTAGCATATGTGTGCAAGTTAAAACAGTTTCATCTGCCATACTGCAAAGGAAGCCCTTAAAGATCAGCATCCATAAGAACATGGAAAGGCTTTCAGTGGCACTCTCGCTTGGTTTGACATTTCTAGAAAAAATTGAACAGTAATTTACCAATCTTTGAAAGACCACCATCATAGCTCCTACTATTTTCTGATTCTTGCCCTGTCTCTTTTAATTTGAACTCCCCAAATATTTGACTTTTTATGGCAGTTATTTGGAAAGGTACAAATGTTGGCTGAGTGCTGTTGCTTATAAGGTTGAGGTGCAGGGAGATTGTGAGAAAATTAGATGTTCCTCAAAGTACTGTTTTACCTCTTTCATTCACTAACTGCTTCTTGATTTTAGCCCTGAGGATTTTATAGACACAGAATCTCCTGTCCCTCCAGATCCGGAGCAACCTGATTGCACTAAAATTCTAGAACTTCCATATAGTATACATGCTTTTCAGCACTTACGAGTAAGTAGAAAACTTTAGAGTTTGGGGGGATATTTGTTTTTCTTTTATTTGGTCTTATGTTTATAAAAAGTATTTTTATTCTTTTCTCACAAACCACTTTATAATTTTACCTATGAGTCTTATATCTTAAAACTACTTTAAAATAAATGCTACAGGATACTGAGTTTCTTATGTCTTACATCCTCTACTGTTTTTTTACTGTGTTCTTCAAATTGCCTCCTTCTTTAGGGTGTGCAAGAGAGAGTTAATCTATCTGCCCCTCTTTTACCTAAAGAAGATCCGATCTTCACATATTTATCTAAACGCTTAGGAAGGAGTATCGATGACATAGGTCACCTCATTCATGAAGGCCTGCAGAAGGTGAGTCACCCAGTGACTGACTGAGCCAGGAGACTGTGTGTGCACAGGGATGTGTTCCTCTCAGGAGGGTCCAGAGTAATGATTACATTGGTACAAAATACAACATTCAACAGGAGAGAGGCATAGGTAGAGTCATTTCCTTTACCAGGAAGAGGTACTGAAAAGATTTACTTAAACTAATTCAAGAAAAGGGGAAAAAAAAAAAAACCAACCTAGTAGAAGCAATGGGGCTTATAAACTAAATTATATTAGTTAAGTTTGGAAGAAAATTAACCATGGATGCAGTACACAGTACACATTACCACTGCTCTCTTCTCCAGTTACCACTATAATCTTCTATAATTTTCTCACAAGAACTTCTCCTGTGTGCCCATAGTCTCAGCTGCTTCTCTCTTAAACCCACCAGCTTAAGACCAGCATGGGCAACACAGAGACCCCAGCTCCAGAAACTAAGGGAAGTGGGGAATTATGGAACGCAAGCCGAGAATGTAGATGTGTCATTCAGGCAGGTGTGGGGATTCAGAAGACGCTTGTTGCTCTTTCCTTCCCCGTTCCTAAGGAGCCCCAGGCTGGGGTGTCTAGTTCAGTTGGTGCAGTGCTTGCCCAGCCCTCGTAAGGCCCTGACTTCCAGTTCAGCATTGCATAAACCAGGTGTGGCTGGTGCATGCTTGTCATTCCATACTCTGGAGGCAGAGGCAGGAGCATCAGCAGTTTACAGTCATCCTGGACTACATAGCACATTGGAGGCCAGCTAGGACTCTGTGAGACTTCATCTCAAGAAGAAAATACAGTTCTGTTTCTAAGCAGTATTAATTATGGTGGCATTAGATAAAATATATTATTATAACATTAATGTATAGTTTATTCAGACACTTGGCTCTATATATTGAGAGAATTTTTTGAATAAAAATAAGAAAACAGTTGTATTTTCAAATGCATTTCTGATTTTCATAGTGGTTACCCTCTTTGCCTTGTCTTTCCAATGGTGAGTTTGCATTCCCAGAACTTGAGGAATCAGGAAAATTGGGGTGGGATGCTCTCTCACTGACATTGACAGGACTTTGTTGCTTGTTCGTTTGTGTTTGTTTGTGAGAGTCAGGTTCTCACTGTGAGGTCTAGTCTAGCCTGGAACTCACTGTGTAGCCCAGACCAGCCTCAAAGTCTTGACAGTCCTCCTGCCTCAGCCTCCCACCATGGCTCTACCAGGTTCTTTGGACAGGAGTGGTGTTTTTGTGCTGCATCCCTGTGTTCTTATCTCAGTAGTTGGTCTTGCTTTCTTCATCTTGAGTTTCAGAAGAGCCAGGGTCTGAGTTGTGCTCATTTTGAACATCCTCAGTCGAAGAAACTGTCTTCTCTTGGATGTGACTATTGTTTTGATTGCTCCTAGAACTCTTCCTCATGGGTACTGTATAACCTGGCTTCATTTTACTGGAGAATAAAAAATGAACCATATCAGGTAGTGGAATGTGCCATGCGAGCACTTCACTTCTCTTCCAGGTAAGATTCCTCCTCTTCAGGACCTCCTGATTAGCCACATCTCTGAGGATTGCTAAAGAGTAACACATGGGGAACAATGAGAAGCAGTGTCGTGTTATAATTAGACACTTCTCCATCTCTTAAAGAAATTAGCTCATCACAAAACGAAAAAGATCACAGATGTCAGTAAGTGCAAAGTGAAAACTGTGTAATATACTTTTCATCACCTTTATAAAGTAAATAGGCTGTGATTCACATGAGATATTAGTGCCAGGACATACACTGGAGGCATTAGCATGAGTTGTATGTGTGTAGGTGTATGTACATGGGTGCCTATACCCACACATTGCATGTGTAGAGACCAGAGAGCTACATCAAGTGTCTTCCTCTGTCACTGTTCACCTTATTTTTAAGATAGTCTCTCACTGAACCTGAAGTTTGACATTTTTGTTAGATTAACTGATTGGTCAGCAGGCTCCTGGGATCCTCCTGTGCTTAAAGTGACACTGTCACTGCACCAGGCTTTTATGTGAGTGCTGAAGGTCCGAGCCCTGAGCCATCTCCCCAGCCCCCAAATGGACTTCTCTTCAAGCAAATATAAGCCATAAGTGAATTTTTAAATCATAGAATGTCTGTGAGATCTTATTTTTGTGGCAACATTTGTAGCTATGAGGTTGAGGAAGGATTGTAGTAATTTTAAAATGAGATGTGAAACATGAGGAGTAGATACACAGAATTATGACATGTGCTCCCTGACCTCTAGTTGTATTCTTCTCTTCTAGGCACAATAAAGACATTGCTCTGGTCAATTTAGCCAATGTTCTACACAGAGCGCATTTCTCTGCTGATGCTGCTGTCGTGGTCCATGCTGCTCTGGATGACAGCGACTTCTTCACCAGCTACTATACACTGGGGAATATATATGCAGTAAATACTACTTTTCTCTTTGTTGGGCTAGAAGAGTTGCTAGAGGGAGTTGGGCTTTGTTTATTTCATCTTCTTTTTCTCTCAGGAGACTGCTTTTTTCCTTTCCATTTTTGTCTGAACAATGGAAATAAAGTAATTGGTGGGAAGGGGAAAAAAAATCACCTCAATACTGTGTCATAATGCTCTTAGCTTTTGCACAGAAATATAAATAAACTGAAATTCTAAACTGCAGGCTAAACTTTTTAAAGATAGCAGGCCTTTCCAGCTGAAGTATGCCTTGCTGTTGTAGGGAAGGATCAAAACAGTTTTCAGTGCACAATAAGGTAGATAAGACTTCATAAATCATGAGGGCTTTGGACAGATGCAGCCAGCCATGGTTAACATTTCTTCCACTGTGTTATGTATGTGTGTGTTTGTTTTGTCTCCCCAGATGCTCGGGGAATATAACCACTCGGTGCTCTGTTACGACCATGCTCTGCAGGCCAAACCTGGGTTTGAGCAAGCTATAAAGAGGAAGCATGCTGTCCTGTGTCAGCAAAAACTGGAGCAGAAGCTAGAGGCTCAGCATAGGTAACTGGAAGGGAAAAATTGCACTGAAGCACCAACACCAGAGACCCTTGGGTTAAAACCATGGCATCACCTTAACATGATCAAAACAATTGAGGAGAAAACCTCTTCATAGTGCAGGTCCATCCCTGTTCACCAAATCCAAGTGGCTTAGCACAGTTCAGTGACAGTTTCCCCTGACTCTCCAGCAACGTCAGTGCCAGGAATAGAGAATATTGTAATGAAAAGCTCTCAGTTTAGATCTTTACAGGTTGGTTGGTTGTTTTCAGACAGTTTCGTTCTGTAGCCCAGTGTCTTAGTTACTTTTCTATTGCTGCAAAGAAACAGCCTGGCCACAGCAACTTGTAAAAGAGAGAATTTAGTTGGGACTTGCTCACAGTTTCAGAGGGTTAGTTCATAACCATCATGACAGAGAACATGGCAGCAGACAGGCAGTCATGGTGCTGGAGTGGGAGCTGAGAGCTTACATTTGATCCACAAGTAGCAGCAGAGAAAGAGAGAGACTGAGCCTGGTGTGAGCTTTTAAAACCTCAAAGCCCATACCCACTGACACACCTCTACCAACAAGGCCACACCTCCTAATCCTTCCCAAAATGGTTCCACAAACTTCAGACCAAGCATTCAAATATATGAGATCATTCTTGTTCAAACCACCCCGACTCAGACTAACCTAGAACTTACTGTGTAGCCCAGACTCCCTATGAGCAGTCCTCCTGTCTTAGCCTCCCAAGTACTAGGATCACAAGTGTGAGGCACCATTCCTAGCCTTTTGACCTCTTGTAATCATGACACTTAGTGCTCTTGGGGAGGTTCTGGATATGTAGGAATTCTGCTGATTAGTTTTATTTTAACAGAATACAGTGTATTGGTGAAATCATGTGTACATACAGTATTTGATCTTTCTTTAAGCCTTTAGCTCCTAGGGTCAGACATTGCTTTTGACCCACATTTTCATTGAGTGTATGTTGGGTTGAACAGCAATGAAACTCTTTTGTACTTGATCCTATCAGGATTCCTAGCAAAATATATTTGCTTCCATAGATAATAAGGCCAGCTAAGAAACTTGATATGATTCAGAAGAAAATTTTTTTATTCCTCAGAATTAGCCTTCATATTTTGAGTCTATTTGGTTATTAAAAAATTAAGGTGGAATTTAGAACCCATTAAATGTGGGTTTTTACTCATTTCCTAATCTGTTTAAAGCATTATGTAGTGAGACAGAAGAGATGATAGCAAGATTGCTTCCTTGTAAAAGGCTTCTGTTCCACTGGGTCAGAATGCATATGCCCTGGCTGAGCATCTTCCAATGTAATTCTGAGTACCCGAACTCACTCCCTCACAATCTTTACAGGTCTAAATTCTCCATGTTATAATACAGTGTATAATAAAGTTCCAGGGTTTAAACATAGGAAGCTGGCTCATTGAAATCAGATGGTGATGAATATTTCTAAACAATATATCTCTGTTTTAAGGAACTAGAATATGAGACCAGGATACTATGGCCAATAAAAATGAAAATGAGAAAAGGATTCTAAAATGATTTTGAATGTCAGTGGAATATATATTCCTGTGATAAAACACCATAACCAAAAGGAACTTGGGAAGGAAGAGTTTATTCCATTTTAGAGCTTACAGTCCATCATTGAGGGAAGTCAGGGCAGGAACCTGGAAGCAAAAACTGATGCAGAGGCCATAGAGGAATGCTTGCTCAGCCTGCTTTCTTATAGCACCTGGGACCATCAGGCCATGAGTGGCACAGCCCCCTATGGGATGGGCCCTCATATGTCAATTATTAATAAAGAAAATGCCCACAGGCTTGCTTGAAGCCCAATCTTATGGAAGGATTCTCTCAGTTGTAGTTCCCCTTCTCAGATGACTCTATCTTGTGTCAAGTTAACATAAAACTAGCCAGCACAGATCCAGTTTTTAATTACTTATGTATTGGTGTATCATCTGTCTATGATGCAAAGGAGTAAACCCAGGACTTATACTTACTTGCTAGGCAAGTTCTCTGACATAGCCTCAACCCTAAATTCATTTTACTGACTTATAGAGACATAAAAATGTGCATATTTATTTCAATGCATGATTCTTTTGTCCAGATATGTCCTTTGTCTATTCACCATAATGATGTGTAAATATTTGAGGAGATGGTGTTTTCAGCTTAGGCGGCTGGGTGGGTGGCATTGCTGTTTGACTGTGGAGAAAGGACACATAAGGGAGAGAGCACATTTTACAGACGGTCCAGTTCAGCTGGGGAAGGCCCCACAGCAGACTCACTGCAGCTCCCTCTGCCCTGCCTCACCCTTAGCATGTGCTCAGTTAGAAGTCATGGGAAAACAAGGCAGGTGATTTCTGTTTTTTATGACATATGAAAAACCCAACACATCGTTTTGAGAAGGCCTTTGCATTTATGTTTTTTCTTAAGTAATAATTTAAATTTAAATGTTTCCCAAGTATTAATTTTTAAAATAGCATTTATTTAGCATTATTATTCTTGAACTTGTGGTATAGAGTTTTTATTAATAACAATTATTGCTGATAACCATAAAGTTCATGTATTTAAGCAAGTTTTTAAAATTCGTGATTTTTCAAGGTTTGGCTTTTTCTGATATTAAAATGTTAAGGTCCCTCCAGAGAACACTGAATGAATTGAAAGAGTACCAGAAGCAGCATGACCACTACCTGCGGCAGCAGGAGATCCTGGAGAAACATAAGCTCATTCAGGAGGAGCAGATCTTGCGCAACATCATCCACGAGACTCAGATGGCCAAAGAGGCACAGCTGGGTGAGTAGCGTCCCGAGTGCGCGCAGGTGGGAAATCCACTTCCGGCACGCTTGACTGGCAGACATTCTGTGTAGCCCAAAAGCAGTATGAAGTTATATTTATGACTTTTCTAGATGTTTTTTAAAATTTATCCGAGTGTGTGTGTGTGTTAAGTGTGCCACAATGCGTGAGTGGCGGTCAGAGGATAAGTCAGAGGAGAGGAAAACCAGGAGAGTCAGTTTTCGCTTTCCACCATGTGGGATCCAGGTATCAAACTCAGGTCATCAGTCTTGGCAGCAAGCACCTTTACCTACTGAGCCATCTCCTAGCCTGACTTTCTTATATCTTTTGGCTTGTTTATTTTTAGTTTATGTATACAGGTGTGTACCTGCTTGTTTGTGTACCATGTGCTGGCAGTGCCTGCAGAGGCTAGAAATGGGCATGGGATCTCCTGGAGCCAGAGCTATAGGCAGTTGTGAGACCCCCTGTGTGGGTGCTGGGAACTGCACCAGGGTCCTCTGTAAGAGCAGCAAGTGCTTTGAACTACTGAACCATCCTTAACATGCATGTCATTCTCCTAGAGATCTTGGTACAACACAAATTCTGACTCAGGATGTATGGGCTGGGGCTGAGCAGCTGCCCTCATAACAAACACCACACTGCAGGCATCAAGGCACTCCTCTACGGCAGTGGTTCTCAGCCTTCCTAATGTTGCAACCCTTTAATACAGTTCCTCATGTTGTGACCCCCCAACCATGAAATTATTTTCATTGCCACTTCATAACTGTAATTTTGTAACTGTTATGAATCGCAATGTAAATGTCTAATAGCGACCCCTGGGAAAAGGTCGTTCAACCCCCAAAGGGGTTTGTGACACACAGCTTGAGAAATACTGCTTTAAGCAAACACGGAGAAATGTTAGAAACAACATGTGCATACTCTGCCAAAGCAAATGTCCTTTTTCCCCTTGCTTTCCTAAAAACAAATACTATTTTAGAAATAGGAATTTAGACTAGAATTAGTAGGAAATCTTAGCCCAGGTCAGTAGATAAGTTGCAAAGGAGTTCCGAAGTCATTTCCATAGTTGTACGTAGAATCACTCATGTGCATGATTTGTTCGTTTGTTTTGGAGAAAGTGATGCTTTATTAGTATCTTTTGAAGTCTGTTTCCCCAAAAATAGAACCACTAGTCTAGAGGAACTTAGGTTGGCAAGAGATCAATGATTTGACTGTACTCTAAATATTTTGTTGGTGATTAGATCCCAGGGAACAGATCGGACAACTCAGCAATGGAGAATAAAGTCCAGAAGGCCTTCAGTTGTTCCCTCCTCTCTAGATGAGTATGGTCATCTGGAAGGGCTCTTGAGTGTTGGACCTTAGCTGTGACCATTTATCACCCATTTTAATCTGCACTTTGGAACCTGAGCTCCTTACATAGGCATTTGAAATGAAATTAGGAACTATATACAGCAAATTCTCTCTGTAAAGATAGATGGTGTCTTTAAACCATGTAATCAACATGAACAGAATGTAATTACTAGAATAATTAACTAGTGGGGTTAATCTCTCCTTGTTTTCTATAGAGAATTAACTAGTGGGGTTAATCTCTCCTTGTTTTCTATAGAGAGAAACTGTGACTTTAAAGATTGATTTATAATTATGCATATGTGGGGGGTGGTATGTGCAGCACAGAGGTGTCAGATCCACCTGGAGCTGGAGTTCTAGTGGTTGTGAGCCACCTGGTGTGAGTGGTGAGGACCAAACTCAGGTCATCTGGAAGAGCAGTATGCACTCTTAACTGCTTAACCATCTCTCCAGCCCCAAACTGGGACTTCTTTAATTATTTCATTTAATTAACTATTAATGAGTGTCTCTCTGTGTAGATAGCCTGAATACCCGTAAGCTCTAAGAAAGAGGCACAATACTAAAACTGAGTGACTTACACTAAGAAAAAGCATGCTGTCACTGCATGACCTTGCTTATCATTCGTGTAACTTCTTCTCACCCCAGGAAACCATCAGATATGCCGTCTGGTCAACCAGCAGCATAGTTTGCATTGCCAGTGGGACCAACCTGTGCGCTACCATCGAGGAGATATCTTTGAAAATGTGGACTATGTTCAGGTCCTTTTCTTGGTCTCTTCTAGTTCTTACTAACTCACTTATAAATATGTCATGTTTTATTCCTTTGACTTTTTGTAAATTAAATTGCTAAAATGTGTGACTACCATTTAAAGCTTTTAAGATTTTTATTGTCTATTAAATATATGAAGACAGGTTTTGTTGTAAATTATCAGCTGCATGGATAAAATTCCGTTTCTCAAAGTATTAGCACTGTGTCTATGTTCATGTGCATTTAATTATTTTCCCCTTTGTTATGGGAGCTAGACTTGAATTGTTCCTACTATTTAACTCAGTTTTAATTTATCCTTCTAAGGCAATGGTTCTCAACTTTCCTAATTCTGCGACCCTTTAATATAGTTCCTCATGTTGTAGTGATCCCCAACCATGAAATTATTTCATTGCAACTTCATAACTAATTTTGCTACTGTCATGAATCATAATGTAAATATCTGATATATTTGACCCACAGGTTGAGAATCACTGTTCTAAGGCATGACTAAGACCTACAAAAAATGTGGGAAAGAGAACCATCTCTTTCCTAAAATCC
Source organism: Peromyscus attwateri (assembly GCA_902168425.1). Lineage (NCBI taxonomy): Eukaryota > Metazoa > Chordata > Mammalia > Rodentia > Cricetidae > Peromyscus > Peromyscus attwateri. The sequence goes on along the minus strand of CABHPP010142172.1, from coordinate 6,383 downwards.
TATTATGTTGCCCCTCCAGAAATACCAACAAATTATATTACCACCAAAAAATAAAATCCTTATTAAGTAGCATTGCTAGGTGCATGCTTTCTCTAACCATCTCTGTATGCATGAATACATGACACACACATACTTATCCACATCCACACACATGTGTACATGCAGCCATTCTAGCCTGTCTATTTTGCAAGAAAAAATATGTAAACACAATGATACTGAGTGCTGTGAAACTGTTGCTGGGTAAGTGATAGAGGGAGCATGCACAACCAGATTAATGATTATAAAAAAGATATCAAACCAAAACCAGCATTTATCCTATCCTTCATAAGACCCATTGTACATTGTCATAGAGAAATTTCCAGAGACAAACTGTTAAAATAAGAGTCAGGAAATCATTTCTAGGGAACAAACCATAAGCAAATTTGAAAAACCCCAGACAACATTAATAGGAATAGTGTCTTAGTTTGGGTTTCTATTGCTGTGTAGAGACACCATGACCATGATAACTTTTTTTTTTTTTTGGTTTTTCGTGACAGGGTTTCTCTGTGTAGCTTTGGTGCCTTTCCGGGAACTTACTCTGTAGCCCAGGCTGGCCTCAAACTTACAGAGATCCGCCTGCCTCTGCCTCCCAAGTGCTGGGATTAAAGGCACGCGCCACCACCTCCTGGCAACCATGGTAACTCTTATAAAGTAAAACATTTAATTAGGTGGCTTACAGTTCAGATGTTCAGTCCATTATCATCATGGTGGGACATGACAGCATGCAGGCAGATATGGTGCTGGAGAAGGAGTGAGAGTTCTACATCTTGATCTACAGGCAAAAGAAGTGAACTGAGACACTGGGCATGGCCTGAACATATATGAGACCACAAAGCCCACCCCCACAGTGACACACTTCCTCCAACAAGGCCATACCTACTCCAACAAAGCCACACCTCCTAATAGTGCCACTCCCTATGAGCTTATCGGAGCCAATTACATTCAAACTACCACAAATAGTAAGAAACAAAGATATATAGGCCTTTCAGGAGGGGCAACAGCAATCTGGAGCAGATGTTCCTCTGATTTCCATGGACCAGTCACTAGCACTCCTCAATGTTTGGCTTTCAAGATAATGAATAAAGACACACACCATCTGAGAGTGTATCTCCCTGTTGTAAGCCCAAGCATTCTAAGGAGAAAAGAAGGTTTAGAAATATGATTGAAATCCACTATGACTTTTGAATGATGTCCTGGTTGTTTCAGAACTGCCCTGGACCAGTGTCCTTTCAGTTTCATCGCTTCTGTATAGCAGAAGGGTGTGTTTCTATTCATAAGACTTAGAAATATAAATTTAGCATGCTCACTCCTTTCTCTCATGTCTTTCCTATTCCATCCCTTCCATGGTCCTTTTCTCATTCTCTATATGAAACCAGTAGAACCATGGTGTCTTGCAGATGTAGCAAATCATTTATCTTGGTTTGGAGGAAAGCTATAGATGTGTGTGGTCCTTCATTTTTCTAGTTTCCCTTCTTTAAAAGATCTAAAGATGGTATGGCATTGGCAACAGTCTATAACCTCTAAATGGCAGCTACATAAAACCCCTAAGAATACTTTTGAAAATTGTATTGTTATTTTTCATATGTATGAGTGTTTTGCCTGCATGTACATAATGTGCATCATATGTGTGCCTGGTGCCTACAGAGACCAGAAGAGGGTGTCAGATTCCCTGAACTTGGAGTTAACAAAGGGTTGTGATCTGCCATGTGGGTGCTGGGAACCTAAGCAGGTCCTCTGCAAGAGTAGTAAGTGCTCTTAACCTCTGAGCTATCTCTCCATCCCCTAAGAATACTTTCTTCAGCTTCCTTGATTCTAACTATAGAACTAATTTTATAGAATAATAACTATTTCAGTTTTGGCAAGGGAGAGGAATAAATTGCCTAGTTAATTAATCATTGAATCTAAACCATAAAAAAAGGAAGTAAAAGGACAGGAAGATAATCCATGCTTTTTCTCACTTTCTATGGCAGAGTTGTTTACTACACTTCATGTCCATGAGAAAATATTATTGGGACATAGTTCTAAGAAGTAAATGATCCTACTGATTATTGCTAACCTGCCTTCTGAATTTCCATTAGACTACTGATGAATGTTCACTAAGTTTTTGGTTTAAGTGAAATCTCCGTCATAACTCCATTTCCACTCACAATTGGATTCAACTTTTCATTTTCTAGTTTGGTGATGATTCATCAACCTCCAGTATGATGTCCGTGAACTTTGATGTTCCTACAAATCAGAGTGATGTCAGTGAGTCTGTCAAGTCTTCTCCTGTAGCCCACTCTGTCCTCTGGGTCTGGGGCCGTGACTCTGATGCATATAGGGTAAGTGTGGGGAATGATAAAGGCCTTTTCTCCAGCAGACATGGTCTCTTAAAGCTGTGGCTGTCCACTGCAGTGATTAATGTGGCCCGACACTGTCCAGCCTTGTGCAGGCACACTGAGTAAACTTATCTTCTATGGAAGGCATTCTGTTACGGAATTATGGATCAGTAAGGTCTTCACTGAGTCCCTCACCATCCACTGGGGCAGATGAAAACCCTGATTCCAGTTTTGCATGCTGTGTATAATTACTAGCTTGTGTCTTCTTCACTTATCCAGTCAGTACTGAATGCTAGGCTGGTACTAGGATATAGTAGATAAGCTCTTGCCCTCTTGAAGCTTTATGCTAATGGAAGATGCATACAGTGAATACTTTGGTAAATATTCCTAGGCTACCGTGAAGAAATTGTATGTTAGCTAGGTTGTATGCTAGCCGGGACATCAGGACAAAAAATGTGTACTTTTTATTTACCATTAAAATTTCAGAATTTAATTGGATATTTATTTACTCTAACAGTTAATTCAGCCTTTAGATTTAATTATTATATAATACAAATTCCTCAAAGTTTGGATTAGTAGGCCTTTAGTACTGTTATTTATATGTAAAAAAATTAACATTTTACAAATTTCTAAAGGAATTGTTGGGAAGCTGAGATAGGAGGATTGCTTGAGCATTGGAGTTACCTTACTAAAGGGATTATTAAGTTTTGGCATTTGATCAAAGATTTTTGGTTGGGGTTGTTTGTTGATTTTATCCATATTAGGAGCTTATATGTGCTTTCAAGTACAAGTTACATGCTGCACCTCCAAAGGATGTACCACTATTATATAAAGTCCAGAGATAGATAGGCTAAACTTCAGGCCCAGATGACTGCAAGTGGCCAGTGACTTATTTCCTTCCTCTCTTATAGTGCCAAGCACATTATTGATTTCATTTGAAAATTTGATGGGATCTGTCAGCAACTGGAACAGCAAGCCTTTCTGTTCATATGGGGCTGAGACTTGCTTTTCTTTCCAGTAATGCCACCAGTCTGTCCTTGTGTTTCATTGGCTCAGCTAACATAGGCCTGCCCTGCACCTAGCCAGTCTGTGGTGAAGCAAACAGAATAAGTCAGACTAAAAATCTGGTAGAAGGAATATTGTAAGATCCACCAGAGTGCCCATATTTATCTGAAAATACTACTTTTCTGTTCAGCCATTCTTGTATACTGTCTTAGTTGCTCTTCTATTGCTGTGAAGCGGCACCATGACCAGGGCAGTTCTTAAAAAAGAAAGCATTTAATTGGGGGTTGCTCACAGTTTCAGAGGTTTAGTCCATTATCATCATAGGAGGGAACATGGCAGCAGGCAGACGTGGTGCTGGAGAAGTAGTTGAGAGTTAACATCTTGATCCTCAAGCAGAGAGAAAGACTCTGGGCTTGGCATGGGCTTTTAAAGCCTCAAAGCCACGCCCCCTCGTGACATACTTCCTCCAGCATGCCATAATTCCTAATTCTTCTAATCCTTTCAAATAGTGCCATTCTCTGGTGACTAAACATTCAAATATATGAGCCTATGGGGTCATTCTTATTCAAACCACCACATATACCTAAATTATTTTTTTTAATATTTTTAGATTTATTTGTCTTATTTTTATGTATATGAATGTTTTGTCTGCTTGTATGTATGTGCATTACATGCATGAAGTGGCCTGTGTAGACCAGAAGAGGGCATCAGATCCCCTGGAACTAGAGTTAGAAACAGTTGCGAGCAGCCATGTGGGTGCTGGGAATGAAACCTGGGTCCTCTGGAAGACCTGTCAGTGCTCTTAACCTCTGAAACATTGCTCCAGTCCCTACTATGCCTACAATCTTTTAACAACTCATTTAACATGTTGAAATGTTGAGTCTAAAGTAATCTATGAGAAGATTTGTTTCTTTCTTAGGATAAACAACATATTCTTTGGCCTAAAAGAACAGATTGTACAGACAGCTATCCCAGAGTCCCCCTTGGTGGGGAATTGCCAACATACTTTCTGCCTCCAGAGAACAAAGGACTCAGGCAAGTGCTGATGGATTTGGCAAAGCACCTGATTCTGCATGATTGTCTTCTGGCGGTTCTTTGAAAGCACCAGCCTTGGACTTGAAAGGTTAAGTCTTTGTCTTGAACTTACCTAAACTTTGAAAATATGAATCTTGTTCCTTTTTCTTATGCCAGGATCCACGAACTGACCAGTGATGATTATTCTTCAGAAGAAGAGGCCCAAACCCCTGACTGTTCCATAACTGACTTCAGAAAAAGCCACACTCTGTCCTACTTAGTCAAAGAATTAGAGGTCCGCATGGATCTGAAAGCCAAAATACCCGATGACCATGCACGCAAAGTAAGACTCACTTAGGCTGCTGTTAATTGCCGTCCATTCTGGGTGACTTCAGAAGCCTCTTAGATGGAACAGAACCTTGAAGGAAGGTGCTTAGTTTGCAGTCTGAGAAACTAAAGTAGCATTAAGAGTTAATGAGGTGACTGAGATGTCAGCCCTGCTTCTTAACAACAGAGCAGCAAGAAAAGTTCCTTGGGGCTGCAGTGTATGGAGTCCTTCTGAGCACTGTAAGTGCCTCTAACCCAGAGTTCTGAAGATGAGAGATAGAACTGTCTAATGGAGGCCGTCCTGACTGCTTCCGCTTATTTGTGCCCTCTGAGCCGCCACAGGTTTAGGTCATTAAAAGCTTGAAAGTTCTCCTGCTCTGACCTTGTCACTTGCTTTGGACCTATGTGAGATCCTTAGGAATCTATTAATTTAATAGCCATGCAGCAAAATTATGAATAAGTTCTGTTAATACTATTTTCTTTAGTTCTTATTAGTTGTGTATGACTAAGAGTACTTTATTAATCTAGATAGATGTATACTCCAGAGATAATATGTAGATTACCATATTTTAACAAACATAACTACTCTAAAATTACAAATGAAAGCATTATCTTCTTATAGGAAAACAAACCATAGCAACTAATTTGGTGGTGGTGGTGGTGGTGGTGGTGGTGGTGGTGGTGGTGGTGGTGGTGTTTTAAACTTAGGATAATGACTGCTTAAATTTAGTACACACTCACTAAAGCAGAAAAACAATCATCTACCAGGTTCTTAGAACACAAAAATGACTAAGGCTCAACCTTTCTTTAGAGTTACTCACAAGTACACAAACTGCAGAAGATAAAGTAGCTGAATTGAGGTTTGGTCCTTTCCAGCTTGGGAAGAGTGCAGAATTTTAGTATATCCAGTATTGCATGTTGTTGATTCTGGATAATTTCTCAATGAATTCTACACACATAGGATACCTTTAGTGTAAGAGGGTGTATTACTGAAAAGAGAAACAGGGAGAGAGACAGAGAATGTCTGTGCATCTTTTAACTTTCATAGTTGAAGGAAACTAGAGCATGTATGTAAGCTGATGAATACTTGTTACTGTGTTAATAAACTCATGTTGTATATATGATTGATTATACATGAGTAATTGTTCTTGGGGATATGGAGATGCCTCAGTGGGTTAAGTGTTTGCCACACAAGCATGGAGACTTGAGTTTAGATCCCTGCACCTCTGTAAAAAGCTGAGTGTAATGGCAAGTGTTTAAAATCTCCACTTGCTAAGGATGGGTGAAGGCAGGAGGACTCCTGGCTTTTACTGATCAGCCAGTCTAGCAAGTCAGTGAGTTCCAAGTTCAGTGAGACTGTGTCTCAAAAAAGAGAGTGACAGAGGAGAGGAAGACACCCTGCATCAACCTCTGGCCTCCACATGTCACACACACACATATATATACAGGAACACACATACACAAAACACACAATCGCACACAATAAATAAATAAATGAATGAATAAAATTCTGAGGTACTCATTTAAAGACGGCCATCGTAGAAATTCTTCCAAATGTCTTCCCTGTTATTTTCAATTGAATCAGTCTTTCTTTTGGTATTTTCAGATTTTGCTTTCCCGTATTAAAAACTATACTGTTCCAGAAGAAGAAATTGGGTCTTTTTTATTTCATGCTATTAA